>JALRME010000043.1:0-273535 GCA_026120035.1 Coleophoma eucalyptorum
AAATATATGTATATGTAGGGGTATTGTGATATACCCTTACATATCTACCGTATGACAATGTTGTGATCACGTGTAGGTGATATAACGATATTCCAACAGATATCTGAAGTCCATATAAATGTTGGTAAACATAACTTACGGCGCTATGGCAGCCTTTGAAAGATGCTTTACCCGATCTCGCCTTTGTTCTTTCTGGAATCCCCAAGTTGCCCACAGGTTAATGAACACAAAACATAAGAAAAGTGACAGCCCAATAACAAAAACAAATACCGGTAGCACTATAGTAAAAACGGCGAAACCATAGGAAGCCCGGTTGAAGCTCACGTTCTGCTGGAGTTCAGGTGTTGCTAGGCCCACTTGCATCGCGGTTAATATGATCGTCAAGAACAAGAATACGAGCAGAACCCATCCAAAATTGCGCTCAAAGAAAACATAATAGCGATTATACCCGTTCATATAACCCCGCATGAGATGTCCCAGATGTGGGATATGAGTTACGCGGTATATGAAATTAAGTCTTTCCAATCGAAGCTCCCCATATCTATAACGCTTGTTGATTTTATCTAGGCCATGGTAATCAATCTTCGAAAGAACGTTGTCGACAAATTTAGTCCAGGCTTCCCAACTGATTTTAGAGGAGATCAGCCCAGCTTCTGAGGCAATTTTCAGATCGCTTGGGCGGCATAGAAGCCAGATATAAGATAGCAGAAACCCACGGCAGGTAGCTTGCAGTGCATCGTCGTTACAAATATTCTTTTCCCAAGTTTCGTAGTCGAACAAGTAATCTGGAATAGGCTTGAGAAATATTCGCGATTCATGCCAGACTAAATGTAGGTCTGCTTGCTCGGTGATGAAGATTTGGCGCTCTATTACCTTTTGTCGGTGCAAAGGCCGAGCGCAGACTGGCCTTCCAGCTAGCCATAAGTATGGGTGCATATCGTTGAGTCTAGAGACATTGAGGTCTGCTTTGATAAAATCCTTAACGTCGCTACCGACACGGACGAGCTTGTTGTGCTGGTTATGATATGCGGCCGGAAGTGGCGAAATTGATCCTACTCTCTTTGAAGGATCTTCGGAACAGAAAGGACTAGCAGTAGCAGAGAATGGAGGCAACTTTGAATTATCAACTTGATGCAACACTTGAGAACCTGGTAGGTTGTTACTGGTCCCTGCATCAGGCATGACGAACGCTGCTAAGACGTGGAACTGTAACCGGAGATGTGGCTACAAAGATCAACAAAGGGAAAATAGGTTACAGACATATCACATTACCTGAGTTTGGTAGCGTGCGTGCAGATGATTTTACTGTCTGAACGACTGAAAAAGTGTATAGCCTCGTTCTCATCTGGTGTTCATCACTCCGAAGCTGTGACGACTGCGGCTCTAAGATTGTAGAGTGCGCAAGGGCTACGAAGCGCACAAGATGGCAGCAGATCACTATTATTATATCTTAGCCAATAGATGAATTAGGCAGTCGGGGTGGTCTTACTGTAAGAGCAAAGGTCCTGTAGCACGCGTTCTGTCCAGGTGAACCCCGCTTTAATTCCCGTCGTTACTTCAATACAAGCAAAATCCCATCGCATAGAGTTGGCTTGGATGGCCAAATTCTATCCTTGATCCTGTAGTAGGAGCTTTATGAGTGTCTCTTTGATGAGGCAAAAAGGCAGCTAAAGGTGTTTGCCATTTTTCGGCGGGATGATTTTGGCACCCATGTTACATCCACTGGGGTGAATCGGAATCCGCCTTCATAGGATGATCAAAAATGGCTGACAGAGTGACAAGCGGGAAGGGGAGCATACCATTGGCTTCGTCTCTCACCTGTTTGTGATCGCAAGCAAGGTGACCAGCCGCAAAGCATGAGCCAGCCGAGCCAGCAAAGCAATGCATCGGTTCACCGAGCTGCAGCACACCCAAAAGGGTTATACGGAAACCGGATTTGCCATCTTTTAAGGTGACCTCCTGTAATCAAGCAGACTCGTGGATCCTCTCCACCCTGAAAGTTCGCTAGATTTGGGACGTTGGGGGCCATAGCATACGACAGGGACCTCATCTTACTGTACAAACCAAAGATCTCTAAGATCTTTGGTTCTAGACTCCTAGCTCTACAAAGACTTATTCAAGTATATCATGATGCTGTCTATCTGATTTCGCAAAACGAAATGTTGCTACAAGCAAAAAAATCCTGCCGTAATCTGTGTTCAGACAATTTTCTTCACATCCTCAGCTGCGCCCGGGACCTTCGTCCCCTTCTCACCCATATTTGAGATGCTCCTCTCAATTTTCCTCCATGCCCAATCTAAGCTCGGGTACAGGAATGGGCGTAAGTCGAAGCGGTTGTCATCAGGACTGTATTGCTCAGCATGATAGGATGGTGTCAACGTGGTCATCTTGTGGCGGTTGATTCCGTAACACCTAGAGCTCGTCTTAGTACAACTAACTAACAATACCATGGAAAACCTACCAAAAGAACCAGCGGACTTTCTCGTAGACTTGCTGTGGAGACAATGTATCACCCCAAACGTGGATCAGCTTACTCCACATTCCATACGGCCCTGTAAACTATGAGTTAATAATGCAATAATGCTCGTTTTAGGATAACTTACCTAGCTTCTCTCTCTTTCGAAGATTGCCGTAGATTGACAACTCTGCATAACTCATACCCATGTCCTGAAGATTACAGCATGATCAGCAAGTTAAAGAGAAGAGTTACACATATATCAACCAGAACAAGTAGAGTGCGATATATTCCAAACCTCGAATAGTGAAAGAGATTGAACTTACAACTTCATCACTCTGGGTGTATGTGTCGGTTATTGGCTCGAGCTCAGCCGTAGGAGGTGCATCGATGAAGGCTATACCAAGTTAGAACGGCTCAGCTTGAGGCCAGTGGCCCAAATAATAATTCCAGGCCAAATAACATGGCAACCTACATTGCAAAAGAGGCATTTCAAATTCCGTTGCCGCCCAAAGAATAAACCGCTTCAAATCTGTCTTTGATATACCTCCCTGAATGCACGTCAGCAATTATTCGCAAATTGTGATTTTAAAGCCCCGTATGCCGCGAGGAAAAAGGAATTCAAGAATTAACACTTACAATAGGGTTGATGTCCGCAGAGGAGGCATCGTACTTTGTAAAGTAGCCTCTGAGTGCTTCATCAACATTTGCGCTACCTATACCAGATCAGTAATTGGTAATATAATCACTTTCAAAGGAGTTTACCTAAAACGAGAAGTCCTCCGGGGTTACTGTTCCTACATATTACATCAGTATGCCATAAGAGCAATTTCCCCATTGTGGAGTGAAAGCAGTGCTCTCAAAATCCACGATTGAACTTTCTTGACTTACTCTGGATTGTTTGAATTTCTCCCTCTTACTGTGGGTAGCAGTTGAGCGAAAAGGTATGCCAAGACCATTCGAGAGCGTGCCTGGATGTTTTGCAGTGCACTGTAGGGGTCAGTACTGAAATTTGATACCGATAAAACAGCTCAATGTTTCTTGAGAAAAGTTCGGAAACCTTACAGATTCGTGGCAGGTGTACCTCCGCTCGTCTTGAAGCGCGGCGTGAACTTGATCACTGTCAGTATTTACAAGCAACCGAAGAGACGAAAGCTCCAGCTTACTGTAGTTACAACAGTGAACAGGCCAACAATAGCATTGTAGACAGAATCAATATCAAAGTCCAAGTGGTAGCTACCAATCTTTTTCGCTAGCTCCTTTGCTCTTGACCTCGTATCAGCTGAACTGTTCTTTGACATTCCCATATACGCAGAGTGGAATAAGCGTTCTGCAATTTCCTGCGGTGAAGATGGTCTCCCTAAATTACGTTAATTCCTGATCTTTGTTATAAGTAAAGATAACTGACATTCAGAAGTTGAAGGCTCCCCGACAATTGTGAGCAGATCTTTCAAAACTTGCTTGTTCTCGCCAGACACAACATCTTTGTATACGAGACGGCACATGCTGTGGACGATCACCGAAGTTGCACAAGAATCAATTCCACCAGAAAGAGGAATGAAGAATCCAGCCTGTCGACTTCTTCTCAAATAATCCCTACAATCTATCAGCAAATTTTCACTAGTGGAATACGATATGGAAGACGCACCATAGCCAACAAGCAGGTCCATACGCAATCTCTTCTTCTGGGGAGTGGTACTTGAATTCGAGAGGTACGCTGGGTTTAAGTGCCAGCTCTACATCTTCAGAATCACTTGACAAGCTATACTCAACCTCGATTCTCTCATACGCCTCTTGCTTTGTTGCTTGAAGTGCTCGACTCTTGGCCGATCTGTAACTACGTACATCTTCAATATCGACTGTTGCAGTGCTATTATAAAGAGATCAGTGTGACGAGATGGCAGGAGTTCATTCGAGCAAGCTTACACAACTTCAACATCTTTAAGTGAAAATTGACTTCCTTGAGCAACAACTTGCCCATTGACAACAATCATGGCGCTTCCATCACTACAGAGTAGACATCAGCTCCAAATATGTTAGTATACATATATGTACATTTACTTACTAGTATAGACGGTCACCATCACATCCTTGCTGGTTAGAGTATAGGTAGATACCACCGGACTTCAATGTCGCTTCGCGAATAAGTTCTATGCGAGTGTTCAACTTTCTAAGCTCGTGATGAGATCCGCTCTATTTAAGGTCAGAAAATGGCCAAAATATTAGCTGATTTTACTCACAGAGTTGCAAAATATTTCACAGCCATCTAGACCTGCACCAATACCAGGGGCTTTGGGTGTAAACAACTCCTCGCAAGTTTCTGTCCCGAGACATGAATCTCTGGTGCTGATAAGAGCATCACCAATTCGGCAGGTCTTTTGTCCAATAATTTTGGTGATTGACCGTGGCAGATAAAAGTTCTCAACGATACGCTCACCCTTCCAAGGACTGAAGTAGCGCATCTCCCGGTAGTTGCCATCATTAGCCAGGGACAACTTGGGCCGGATCAACAGGATTTGCTTGTTGTAACTGATCACTCGGCAATTGTAAAGCACGTTCTTATGCTTGACGGGCAATCCGATATCAAGGAGTATGTCTTGAGAGATGGGATCTTGCAGGATCTCGGACAGAGACTCCCAAGAATGCAAGCATGTATCCGACTCAACTGACTGAAGGTAAGCGAGCTGATAAAACCAGAGTGAGAGATAGGCTGATATTTTTACAGCTGCATATCAAGCACTTTTTTGAATGGACGCGATTGAATGACGGGAAATTCTGACTCACGAAACTGTCAGGCAAAAAGTCAGTATTTCATTCCATAAATTTATCCAAGCTCATAATGACCAGTGACTACTTCAGAGTAATTCACGTGCGAAGAAAACATTTCAATGTGAAAAAATACGTACACTACCGGCAACACATAATCAGCTTAAGTTCCATAACATCAAACGGCTACTATGTGACTCACTGGTCTAGCAACCCGTATCCAGTGACCTCAAGCTCTGGCCCTATGCGAAGGGAAGCTCCCGCTTCCTTGGCAAGCCTAATACTCTCAATAATACGCTCTTTGTTGCCAGTACTGAGCACGTCAAGGTGAGCGTCATTAACAATAGAGATTTGAGTTGGAATTGAACACAAGACAGCTATGACGTAAGGTCACTGCCTTGTGATCAAGGATACGTACAAGTCTAATGCCCATTGGTTAAGGGAGCTGCAAAATATATCAGTGGTGTTACATGTATCAAAGTTCTTCAGGCTGATAATTACCATGTCGCCAGTGTTGTGAGATGTCCCATTTTCAATCCGTTGCCTCGGCCGATTCTCGGGGTCTATCAAATCGCTATTTTCTGATGAATGGAGACTCAATGTATGAAGAGAGCTTTATCGACTGAAAGAATAGAAGGGAATCTGCGTTCAAAGTCAATGTGGAGGAGCTAGACAAGAGTATAGCGATGTGTCAGAAGGCCGAGAGTCGGATCTGAAGATGTATGTATGGACCTGGCTAACGCGTAGTCACATTTCGGACTAACTGTATTAGATCTAGCGTCATTATCAAGCCTTCTAGTATTACTGCACCCGGCGTTTCTCTAGTTCTCTAACACAGACAACATTTCTATCTATTTGCATTCATAATATATAATATTCAGCAGTTTAGAACAATGATGATCATATGGCTATTCAGTAGAATTTATTTTGGCAATCGTGTTGCACGACGCCTAACCGAAGCAGTAGATATCTCGAAAATGATCTTGGCAGTCTGGCTTCATCATACCTTGCCGTTTGTAGATATAGCCACGACCTCCGGCTCACTTCCATCAATAAACTCTTCTTCTTCTCTAGCCTCCTTCTCCTTAAGAGCCCTCATCTCAAAAAATCGGACAATGACAACCCAGACACACATTCCTAAGATAAATCCCAGACTGGCCCTGAATCCTCGACTGAACTTCGGAGCGTCTGTCGTAGGATAGAGGAATTGTTGTATCACTGTCGTGAGAGCGGAACCACAGGAGTTCATGACTGCGATTGTCAGGGCGCGAACTTGACTGTCGTTGCCACAGAGAATATTCGCCCATGACATGTAAATTGGTGAGAGCGGGCCGTCCATGCCTGCGAAGAGGTAGGATACAATGCGAAGGCCAAGAGGGATCTCCCATACCACCAGACAGATGGTCCCAAACAAAAGAATGGCCTATTCAGTTAGATATGTTCCTTAAAGAAAGCTAGAGCTGCTCACCAAATTCAATGCGACCACGACCATACGTCGTCCTGTTGCGTCAACATAAACGTTCGCTGCTAAAATCATGATAATATTCCAGCCATTGATTGCAGTTGGGACGTTGTTGACCTGGTAAAGGCTCCAATTGTTTGTTGTATCAGCTTTCATCCACAACTGCATAACTGTATTGGCAACCTTTCCCACAGTCGTGTTCCAAAACCTGAGTTACATTAATCACGTGGTCAACAGGTTTATTAAGGAAATATGAAATCAAGAATACACTTACATCCAGAGAATGGTGAGCACATAGAGTTGCCAGCTTTTGAAACATCTTCCAAAAGTTCCCCTATCAAGTTTGCCTTGTGGTTCTCTACCATCTTCGACCATACGCTCGAGACTTCGTCTTTTATCCTCTTCGGTAAAGTAGAATGCAGTTGTTCGATCAGGAGTATCCGGGAAGAATATCATGCCATATATCGCAATGACAACAGTTATCAGCCCATCAATAATGAAGACCCATCTCCATGCTGCGATTCCATTGGTACCGTTAAGTCCCGCCAGCACCGCACTTTGCAAGTAACCGCTGATCATTGTTCCAACGTATGCTGCACATGCGAAAATGGCAGTTCGCTTTCCAATTTCTGTTTTTTTATACCATGACCCAATTATGTATTGCATTCCCTGTTTTTTTAAACTAATCAACAAATGTCTTGAAGTCGATGAGAAGGGTGGGCTCTAGGATTGAAGTTGAAATTCAGACTTACAACAAATGAAGTACCTTCAAGCAGACCAACGAAGAAGCGAATTGGATACAACTATTTCCAAGTAAGTTTCACGGAGCCAGTTTCTTCTTGAGCTACTAACCTGATTGTAGGAAGTAACCTTATAAGTGCAAATCGTCAAGATAGCCCAGATAAGTTCACAGCCCGGTAAGAAGAATCGCGGCGCAATCCGAGTCAGCATCAAGTTGGCTGGAATACCACCAATAATTGTGCCGACCTGGAAACATGTTACCGCGTAATTGTATTGCTTTCCATACATTCCAAGGTCTTCTTTCATGCCCGAGACATAGGCATTGCTGAGGTTGGCTTGGTCCAGCCATTTAGCGAAATATGCCAAACATCCATATGTCAAAATGAAGAAATCGATTTTGTGGAGGAGTTTCTTCTCGGATTTTGTAGTGCCTTCAGGATACCAGATAAAGAATTTCGGTTGGTTCTTGCCATATGAGGAGGCGAACAGGCTTCTCATGAAGGACAGCATCGCGATATTGAGCGCTCAGCGTTCCGAAATTCTACTCGACCGATCCAAGTGAATCCTAGAAGGAGAGGAAAAGAAATCAATTCAATAAAAAGGAAAGTAAGGAAAAGGGACTTTTGGAGAATATGCACCAATGTCTTCAATAACGATAAGGTATCTGCATGATCGGCCAAAGAAGCGTCTGAACCCTGGGAACAGCGATATGATCCCACTTTTATTCCCATCTCCAGATAACAACCAAACGATATTTTTTTAGTGCCGGCCGGCAAAAGTATCAACGGTTGCTCGTCGGGGACTTTTCTCATATGAGAAGCTGACTTTGGTTGTAGTTCAAACCATGAGTATCTTCCTAGTAACTCATCCTGAGCAAATCTTCTAAAATACGCTCAATATAGCAGCAGTTGAGGATCTTCGATTCCAATGTAACAAAACTAAAAAGCCTGAAATTCTGCATAAATCCAATTCTTAACGATGTTCAGTACTTCACCCACTCTTAATATCAGTTGCGGAATGCCGATCCACAACTTCGGAAGACCCGCCGGGTCACGGGTTGCGCCGCGTCAAGAGGTGCAGTTCAGCCTGTACAACTAAGGCAGGAGGGGTTAGTAAAGGTAGAGTCGTTACTTTTATCGTGTGCTGCATCTTCCAGATCCACGATAACGACAAAAATGGCTGATGTTCTACAGCCTGTTGTAGCCCACGAGGCGAAATCCCAAGAAAATGTATGATCTACCCGGAGCTACAGAATTGTGCACAACAACTGACTTAAACAGGGAAAAGACGAATATGTCTACTTTCATTCGGGCTCGGAGGCAACATATCGCAAAGTCGTACCAAAAGATCAGGCGACATCGTTCACCTCGATTCCTGTGATTGATATTGGTGAGATTGACAATCCGTCACTTGAGATAAGAAAGGGCATAGCAAAAGAAATATACGACGCTTGCAGCACTTGCGGTTTCTTCTATATCAAGAACCATGGTATCCCAGAAGAACTTATCAAGGAGACTTTCGAGGTCATAAGGAGATTCTTTGACGAAGATCTGGATGTTAAAATGGAGGCACATTCTCAGAAAAACCCTGCCATTCGAGGATACGAGCCTATGTTCTATACCAAGCTCGACCCAACTACTACTGGAGGTATTAAGACCTCCCAGAAACTCACTTCATGCAATATATACTGAGTCAGAATAGATTTCAAAGAAGCATTCACAATGGGTGATTGTGTGATAGAGCCTGAACAAGACTATGTTGGAAAAGTAGGCTCCCAGCCTAAAGCTCATATCACCCAACCACAGAACATATGGCCGACAAAAGCACCATACTTCCGAGCGGGAGTATATCATTATTACAAATCAGTATTTCCACTCGCGATGAAGCTCGTTCGTATGTTTGCACTTGCCTTTGATCTCGACGAGTCCGCTTTTGACGAATATTTCAAATTCCCTATCACTGGCATGCGACCTCTTCATTATCCACCAATGCCTCCGGATACCGGTGCAAGTGGTATCGGACTTGGAGCTCATGCAGACTTTTCTTGTAAGAGATGTTCCAATATAATTGAGGAGTGCAGCTAATATACTTTAGGGTTGACTTTGGTCCTCCAAGATGGCGTTCCAGCTTTGGAAGTACTGAACCAGGACGGAATCTGGGTTGATGCCGATCCTCAACCAGGAACGATCGTATGCAACGTCGGGCAGTACCTTGAAAGACAAAGTAACGGCAAGTTTACAGCAACTGTCCATCGAGTACGAAACAAGACTGGCGAACGAAGATATTCATTGCCGTTCTTTTTAACGCTTGATCCGGATGTGAATATGGGTCCTCTTGAATGCTGTGTAGAAGAGGGAGAGAAGCCGAAATATGACCCAATCAATGTGGGGGAACTATATATTCGGCGTGTACTTCCTGCTCGCTTGAAACATCCAACGAGTATCAAGTACAGAGATGTTCCCGAGGACCAGTGGAAGTATGAGTTCTTGCTTAGTTAGTGCACCAAAAATGATAATTAGTCTCGTCGTCAAAATCTGCCACTTGAAATTTTGCTATTACGTAGTATGAAATTTGAAGACGATGCTTATCCAAATAAAACTGCAGTACCATAGGAACATCCAATTTCCAATAATTGATGCTTGCGCCAATATGTAACCCTGTTGAGAGTTTGACACTTTCGGCAACTATAGTCATAATGCTGGCAGTATTCTCCTTTACAACCTCCGACTTGAGATCTTTCCTAGCTTCAGGGACCCTGTAGTGAGCAACTTTATTGTGGATACTACTGCCTTTCATAGTTTGCCTTCCATGGCATATCATCCAAATTATTGATGGCCATACATTTTTTCCGTAGCCATAAACGTGCTTGAAAGCCGTGTAGTTACAAGTGCGTAAGCCTAGTAGACATTCAAAGCACCATCTAGCAATGAAACTCCTCGAACAAGCAGCTTCCATAACCAAAAGTCTAGCGACGACTGCGGAGTAGCCCGTACTCGCGGGCTACTCGGCCGAAGAACCCCACCCTTGACAACGACGAGCCAGACCTTCAAAATGACCTGAGGTATGCTTGAAAGTATACGCAAAGCATATCTATAATTATGCAATACTTTGTTGATACAGCTAAACTACCAACAAGATGGTGATGAATGAATCTCTCTCACAGGACTACACGCTCCTCAAACTCTCCTCAGCCGAGGGGCCTGTGTACCGAAAAGTCAAGAAGCAAGCCGTCCGCGATGCGCATCCAGAAGAGATCCCCGTGATTGACATCTCAGGAATCTTCAGCGAGTCGTTCGAAGAACGGCAGGCCGTAGCTACAGAAATTCGGAAAGCTGCCACGACAATTGGTTTCTTCTATATGAAAAATCACGGTATACCGACATCGACCATCACAGCCGCATCAGAGACAGCGCGGAAATTCTTCAAGCAGCCTGCAGAGGCGAAGGAACCGGTTAACGTGAAGAATCTGAAAAGTTTCAATGGTTGGAAACCACCCGCTACTCAGAGGATTAGTGAGACGGAGTCGATTGACGTGCGAGAGAATTTTAGTATTCGATACTCCCCCCAGTATGATAGCACAGTCGACAAAAATGCTGTTATCCCAGAGGAAGTGAAGAAGTTCCTACCTAAGCCGGAAGATGAATTGCCATGGGAAAAGATCACTCAACTAGAAACATTCAAGGACGATGCAGTGGCACATTGGCAAGCATGTCTTCATCTGGCCAGGAAGTTGCAGCGTGCCTTTGCGCTCTCACTTTCTCTGTCTGAAGACTATTTCGATGCCAAAACAAAATACCCAGATGCCACTCTCGCTCTGAACTACTACCCAACCATTCCCTCAAGCGACAACGACGACGGTGAAAACGTTAGTATTGGCTCGCACACCGATTTCCAATTCTTCACGATCCTGTGGCAAGATATTGTCGGTGGGTTGCAAGTCCTCTCTCCTGCGGGAGAATGGATCAACGCCACGCCGATTGAGGGAACGCTGGTGGTAAATATCGCCGATTACCTCAGCAGGATCACAAATGATAGGTACCTATCAACTGTGCACAGGGCGAAGAACACTAGTGGGAGGGAGAGAATGAGTATGGCGTTCTTCTGGGGATTTGGATTGAATGAGAGATGTGCTGTTCTGCCGAGTTGTGTAGATGAGGCACATCCGGCGAAATATGAAGATATATCATGCGAAGAATGGATTCGAAAGCGGATTGAAGCGACTTATGTAACTAAGTAACAACAAGTATATGGAATTTTATCGCGCAAATTAGATCATGAGCTATTTCCGATCATCTCTCCTTCCTCTCGCTTCTTCAACGACGTCTGGATTTCGCAAGCGCTGCTCTGATCCTCGCAAACAGTAACTCGCCACAGATTCTTCGCCAATGGTCCCGTAGGACCGCTCACATAGTGACACTCGCTGAAAATGCAGTATTGTCCAGTATGGTCGTCGGGATATTGCTCATCTCCCCAAGCGCCCAACCAAGTCAGCCAATCAGTACCTTCAGTGGCTTGCTCGCTTCCACCAATGTCAGCACCTCCAGCACTTGTGAAAGTGCCGGTGCTATTATCGTAGAAGAACCTGTTTTGCTCGTTAAAATATATTCTTTTAGTAGGACCGCAATGGTCTCACCCCCTGTAATTTGCTGTAACGTCCCAATAGAGTCCGGCATCTGTCGTGTCGGTTATGGTGCCCAGAGAGATCGGCTCATAGTCTTGCGTTCCAGCTGTGGCGTAATTTGCGTGTGTGCCCACAGCGACGTAAGTCACAGGTCTGGAGAGGTTTTGTGGTAAGACATTGTAGTTGTAGGCTGCTCCGCTTGAATGCTCAGAGAGGTAGATGTAAGTGGGCACTTCGTCGATGAAGCGGATCATGGTGTGTTCCCAATCTCCCACATGGTCACCAAAGTCAATATCCGCAAACCTACAGCTTTGATCAGACTGGTAAACTATCTCTGGGCTGTGGTCTCTTACGAGTTTCCGTGGTTGTAGGAATAGAAGTAGAAGTAGAAAACGTCTACCACCCCATCATTCTTTGGCGCAACAATGATAGTCGCGGGAGCTGTACTATAGCCTGTCGAATCTGGCGTCCCATAGGCACTGAGTAACCAGTCCGGACTATCTGCCACATTGTCATTACTTGTTAAATAAGTATCTGTCGAGAACGTATTGAGATCTTCTAGCGTGACACTGGATGATACGGGAGTATAGTTGACTTCTGGCGTGACATGCTGCACATGTATTGCTATATCTGAAGGCCACCACTTCTCGCCACTATACAGGTGTGTATATGGCGCATATGTGAGAGCATAGCTTGGAACAGTGTCTCTCGCTGTTAGGGACTTATGTGTAGATACTGGTGATGCAATAATTGGCGTTGTCAGTAACAAGAAGTGCAATGCAGCTGCCAATGCAGCCAACAGCTGCGAGCTATACATCACAAAAGTTCAAGATGAAAAGCGAAGGGTTGGAAAAGAGCAACTAGGCTACTAGATCCAAAATCCGGAGAGTCCAGACGCTTCATAGTATACCTTATATGTTCAACCTTCAAGAAGTCAACATCTGCACTCTTTTAACACGTGCGTAAATGCATCGCATGGATTGCACTGCCGGACACACCTTAACATGGCAGGTGGCTCATCAGAGGACGGCACAGATCTGTGATTGGCAGAGCACGAGCAATATGCACAAGCAAGCGAGGGGTAGCGTGGTAGGTCAAGTTGGAGTATGCTTATGCGATTGGCGACGGCATGGAGTAGAGATGACGATATTGCAACGACCTGTGCTGCTGACCACTTGCAATCGAGAAGTCCCCCAAGACGATGCAGACAAATATTGGAGGAATGCAGAGGAACAGTGCAACAAATTTAAAATTTATCCGAATTTGGCTCTCGTGGATATGGACATTGCAGGCGCTGCAAGATGGATGCTCGTGCACATGTTTCGAAGTCCAGCTCAGATGAGTTTACGGTTCCTATCCATGCTCTGCTCTGCCCGCCACTTAGGTTTGAGAGCAGCAGCGAAAATCTTAACCGTCTATCAAGCTTAAGCTTTTTACCAGCCATACGGTTGTTGCCACTGTGCCACCCGCTATTACTGCAAGGCACAGGTTAGCGTGCCGAAGCCAATAGCAAATCAGCTCTTTGGCCCTCAACGCAAACTCAATGCAGCCTTTCACGGGACCCCATAATCCAGTAAGACATCTTCTGAGCACTGCAGGCCAACCAAGCGTTCTCGTGGGTTATATACAATCTGTGGTACATTCTGCCCGCATCAGAGTTTGTTCACTGCAACAACCAAAAGCCGTCACCTGGACCTTGACTTCAAATTATTGCGGGAGAATCCCTCCTTCATCCTTGCGACTTGCTGGTGCCGAGCTTATACAGGACAAAAGCGTCATCACGAATGTACCATGCGCCTGCTCAGGTCTTGGACCGCACCTACGTTGAAAGACACAGTTCCTCCCTGCCTCCTGTCCTGGGAGCATAGGTATTTAGAAATCGATCCTTACAGTAAGTGGAATAGTGTGCACAAACTCTTACCATTGCAGTCGTGTAGTAGCTTTCAGGATTCTCATCAAGACAGCAGCTCATTTTTCTGTCCAGATTTTCCACGCGGCTTTTGTTACAGAAGAAGGAAAGCTGTCTAGCGACCGCTGGGTTGCCTGAAACCCAATTTGGGAAACCCATTTTTATATGCAGCACAGAAAAAGAAAAAGGGAAAGCCATTGATATTTCCCTAAAAGGAAATATGATAAGTACTAAAATTGGATCCGTAGCCCATTTGCCCTCTCTTTGCTGAACTTGGCTGAACTTGGCTGCTCATAGGGCCGGTAGTTTTGATGTCAAGCGAGGCTATATGAGCAATCCATCCATCGGCATTCTCTTGGATTTTCTTATGTAGTCAGTTACGGTGCGACAGTACACCCTGACTGGTGGAGAATGGGGGAACCGGTAGGACGAACACTGCCAGCATAGTTCCAATTACACTTCCTATATTGTACTGCACAAACAGCTTTACGGGCCTGACATTGGCGGCTTGTCAAAAAGCCACCCTAAGCATTTATTGGGTGGGGTTTGCCCGAGAGTTGAAGAATTGGTCTAGGGCCTCTGAAGGAACAAGGAAAACAAAGTTTTGAAAATATTGCTGTCTAGACATGTTTTTTCCTTTCTTTCCAAGTCGCACTGATTGTATTTATGCTTGTTGTGTCACTTAGTCCAACGTGTCAATTCATGCTCCCTCACCTCACCCGTAGCTATCAAAGAAATGTTAACATTATATACTATCACTTAATGATCGTAATTATAATGCCCAGTAGTAGAAAACTTCCCCATAGCGGGCATTACAGTGATTCCTCAGCAAAAAGATGTTCCCAGGGCCACACCCTTGCCGTCAATTCGTCAAAATAACTAAGACGACAATGTAATGCAACAGATATCGCCCATTCCTCTGTACTTTGGGCCCAGTTTCTTCAGTGGACATAAAGCACATGTCCGTCATGCAAAAAGCTGTACTTTTGAAAACACTTAAGATGGGTATATTGCCGGGGCGATCATTTTCTTCTGCCTTCAGAAGAACTCTCAGTTGGGAGCTGAGCTATCAGATCCATAACAGACTGTTCGAAAGGTATTGCTTGATCCATACCCAGCAAAACAGAATTCGATGTGTCTATCGAGTATGTTTCCGGCTGGTCAAGTCAGCTGCCTTTAGCGGCCAAAGCGTATCGACATTAGACTTACTGAATGATAATCGTCGGAAGGCCTCAGCTTTGCGAACTTATTCTCTGTAATCTCTGCAATCTGTGTCTCTGGTAAGTAAACAAAATAAAATTTTATGTCAGGTCCCGAAGCTTACATCCAACAATTTTACATTTTTGGTTGCCAAGATGAACCTCTTCCCATTTGCTTCCCCTCGTTGCAAGGCCTCTAGATGTGCTTTTGCAACATCTCTGACATCGACCCAGTAAGGATAGGCCCAATCGCTTGTCAATTTACCAGATGCAGCTTTCCAGATGACACCATTGCTGTAATTCAAGTCATCCGGGCCTCGTATACCAGTAATGTATGGTCCAACAATGAATGTAGGCAATATAAAAGTCAGTTGCCAGGCTGGATTCGCTTCTTTCCAGAAATTCCATGCTGCCTTCTCAGCAAGCACTTTCGATGCACAATATGCAATATCAGGGCGCCATGTTTCTGGCCACTTTGTAAGGTCAAGTCCTGGATCCGCGGCTTCTGAATACGTGATGGGAAACCAGTTCGCCGGTGTGTATCTGTAATCTGGACGCCAGCCATACATCGGGTCGAAGACTGCGGCAAAGGATCCCGTTACAACAACGCTTTTCATTGTCTTGATCTTAAGCGCTGACTTTAAAATGCCAGTTGTGCCTCGAATTGCTGGGTCCAGAAGCTCATTTTTCACATCCTTTGGAGCCATGACGATAGGCGAAGCAATGTGAGCCAAGTGAGTGACTGTTTCCAATGCAGAATCAAATGCTCCGACATCTGTGATATCTGCAATCAGAATAACCTGTAGCTTATCTGAATTGAAGACATCCTGAAGTTTCTTGGCAGATGAGTTTGATCGAACACTTGTCCGCACTGTCGGGCCTGATGAGATGGAAAGGAGCTGGTGGATCACATGCTGCGAAACGTGACCATTTCCGCCGGTGACGAAGATAACATCTGATTCTGAGAAGCTCATGACTGTACATGAACAGGAAGAATGCCATTTGAAATATCGATCTATTTATCTCATTTGTATTCTCTTAAATCCATGGAATTTACACGTTAACTCCTTCGAGTCCGTATACTAGATATCGCCGACAGCCTAGTACGGCAATTCGGCGTTAATTTATAGCTTCAGCTGCAGTAGCGGCTTCACTTTACGCGATCACTTGATGAGCAGCCTGATTATCAGCTTTTGGTATATAGCCGGCCATAGCTGACGAAGCTATTGTTTGACCCAAGGCTAACAAGATGGGAGCACCGTAACCCTCATCGCAATAAGTTTGCAATCCTTTTCCTCGGTCTCTGTCAGCAGGTTTTGCTTGGCATGTGATCCTAGCAATTGCGATGCCAACCAATAGGCAAAGGCAAAGGCATGAGATATCTGCCGCTCCTGATACTCCATAATGAAGCACCGAGATATAACAGCGACAGAAATCAGTCCGTGTTTATGGCGCCGTGGGGTTTTGGCAAGGTCTTGTCGTCAGATCTGAACCCCCTTCCAGACTGCTTTAATGATTGTTATGATAACCCTCAAATTCTAAGGTGACGGCCCGTTCCAGATTCTTCCGACTCAAAGCAAGCACTTGCGGTAGATCTCGTTCCTATGGTAGTTTGCACAGCCTCCATGGCGGACAGTTGCTGAGCCTGCCTTGCTTCAGATATATAATCCTGCTCTCGCTGCTGCTGCAAATAGCATATCTCCACACTAGTTTTGCCAATGGCGCCTACGTAAACTGTCTTGCAGCCGTAGAGGGTTTGATCGAAACTGGGTATACATTGGTACAGAAACCTTGTATGCTGTGGGGTGTCTCAAAGAAATCGGGCTAACCGGGGCTTGAATAATATCGAACCAAGGAGTCCGGATATTCGTTAAACACCAAAGGAACGATAGTGTTCCAATTGGGTTCGAGGTTGCTGAAGACAGATCTTCAGACGAAGATGAATCTTGCACGCGTCGCACGTTGGGATGAAAATCCCCGATCGATCTTCAAACAAACCCCTTTATGCACTCGCCACGAGGGTTGTCTCTCTTCAACAGTGGTCGAAGGCGGAATAGCGACTAATTCGGTCAGAAAAAGAAAATAGGGAGGTACCATAATGGCGGGCCTTCAACGGCGACGGAAACAACTCTAAGAACGCCTTCTGGTCCTCCATGCAATTCAATGGATCCCCAGATCCCGCCGTGGCCACAGTTTGCGCTTGCATAATGCGTTCGTGATTTTAGACATGGAACCCTGCTATAGTCTGTAACACAGAGACGAGCACAGCAGAACATGATTCCGAAGAAGTGTGCTGTATGGCCCAAAACTGCCCTACTTGAATCATTGGAACGTTATAGAAAGGGTGTTTCATCATGCAACTCATGCTATCTCCTTTTGAACGTGCTGGCGACAGTGGCTAGGACTTTGTAGCTCTTATATGACCTGTGCCCGGTGTCGCGTGTGTGAAGAAGGCCTGAAGAAAACTGCTGCTCGACCAGAGCGGAATACATATACTGTCGTGCCGTCGCATACTGCTAACGTCGAAATATATTATCGCTTTGTACAGGGCTGAGTTAGCCAGAATCCAAGATGGCACCGATCTTTGGGCACACGGGACGAGAGTCCATCGGCAGTTGCGACAGTGACCAAATCCAAGCCTTTCCCGACTGGGATGTAAACAAGGCTGATTCACTTCCACCAACAACCTCACTATCTCCAGAAGAAGAAGACAAAGCACGCCATTCCTCATCCTCTCCAGTTCGAATTCGGTCGCGTAGAGATCGTAACTCCCAGCAAAAATCCGCTCGCCAACAAAGATCTGCCACAACCAGTTTACTGCTGACGAAGCACGCTGAAGCACAGCCCAAGTTCCACCGCTCTTCGACAAGTTTATCTCCGGCAGAAGCTCTCGCTGCAACAGAGCCGCCGCATGAACGATTTAAGACAAAGATGGCATACGAGGATCAGCAGAAATGGATTACAGTTCAGCAGAAAACGTTTACAAAATGGTACGCTCGGGAGGAGAACTGTGCCATGACCCACCCATTGACTAACGCGACTTTTCAAGGCTGAACACGAAAATTGAGCCGCGAGAATTGGTGGTGGTGGATCTTGTAAAAGACCTCAGCGATGGAGTGAGTGACACTGCAGGCCCCGGGGCCTCTGCATCGCTCAATACTAACAACATCTAGGTCATTCTTATCCATCTTCTCGAATGTCTTTCCGATGTATCTCTTGGCCGATACGCTGCGAAGCCGAAACTTCGTGTCCAGCGATTCGAAAATGCAAATCTTTCTCTCGACTTCATCCGATCACGGGGCATTCAAATGACAAATATTGGAGCTGAGGATGTAGTAGATGGAAACCGCAAGATCATTCTGGGACTAATCTGGACCTTGATTCTCCGATTTACCATCAATGATATTAACGAAGAGGGTATGACAGCCAAGGAGGGCCTCCTCCTCTGGTGTCAGAGGAAAACAGCATGCTATGATGAGGTCGATGTTCGAAATTTCAGTGACAGCTGGAACGATGGACTCGCTTTCTGTGCGCTGCTGGACATTCACCGACCAGACCTTATCGACTACGATGCTTTAGACAAATCAGACCACCGAGGTAATATGCAGTTGGCATTCGAGATAGCAAGTAAGGAAATTGGCATTCCAGCTCTATTGGACGTAGAGGATGTCTGCGACGTTGCAAAGCCTGACGAGAGGAGTTTGATGACATATATTGCTTATTGGTTCCATGCCTTTTCGCAGATGGAAAAGGTCGAGAATGCCGGACGACGTGTCGAGAAGTTTGTCAACAATATGCAAGGTGCCTGGGAAATGCAAAACGCTTTCGAGCGGAGGATGCAAGAGTTACTGAAGAATATCCGGGAGCAGGGAGTGAAATGGCAAGAGTCCAAGTTCGAAGGAACCTACGTCGACGCAAAAGCTCAATCAACAGAGTTCAGTGCATACAAGAGGGGGAAAAAGAGAGAATGGGTTGCGGAGAAGAGTGATCTAGCAGCATTATTAGGAAACATCAAGACGAAGTTGAGCACATACCGACTGAAGCCGTATGAACCACCGCAAGAGTTGAGTCTGGCGGTTATGGAAACAGAATGGGCAACCTTGATGAAGGCAGAAATGGCCAGGGGTCAGATCATCAATGAAACCATTCGAGAGTAAGCATTCCCCTTGGACGTTTTGACTCAGTGTACTAATCCTCGACAGTATCAAGAACGCGTTACGAAAATCTTTCGCCGACAAAGCTAATGATTTCGCCCTTACACTCAACACCATGCAACTTGCAATTTCTGGACTGGAAGGAGACGTAGAAGATCAACTATCACATGTTAAGAGACTAAATGAGAGTTTGGTGCCTATGAACGCATACTTAGAAAAGATTGCTATCATCGACCAAAAATGCGAAGAAGCAAATATTGAGGAGAACGACTTCACAACATATACATACGACGAATTGTGTTACGAGTTATCACTCGTTAAATCGTCCGTGTCAAAGAAGCTTGCTTTCCTGGAAAATCAAGTCGTCGCCCGAAACATGACCAACCTCACCCCAATCCAGCTGGAAGAATTCGAGTCAGTCTTCCGACATTTTGATCGCGATGTAACGAATTCCCTTATGGAACTGGAGTTTTCTGCAGCCCTTGCCTCTCTCGGTCTTGTCTTTTCAGAAGATGAAATGCATGAGTATTTCCTGGAGACCTCAAATGGCAAGGACCATGTAACATTTGAGCAATTCATCCGCTTTATGGTTGATGTTACCGAAGATCAAAACACTGCCGAGCAAGTCTTCCAATCCTTCCGAGAGGTGGCAGATGGTAAGCCTTATGTTACCGAAATGGACCTGAGACATAGTTTGGTTCCAGATGAGGTTATCGAACAACTGAAGAAGATTGTTCCCGAACATAAAGGGCCAGATCTACAGGAAGACCGTGGGATGGTACAATTCGACTATATCTCTTTCATGGAAAAGCTCATCAGTGATCCGGAAGACACGAGCTCCGGCAGTGTACTTTCAGAAATTAGCAACGGCCGTAGCACCGGGAAAGGGGCAACAACTCCTACCAAGGTGAACGGCGCTCATTGAATGAAATAAATGTCCGGCAAGGCTTTACTGCACAAACACTTTTATTCTCCTCTTCTATTGGTTCGATGGGTATGGAGGGCTCCTTCGATTCACAAGTTTAAGCATGGCATGGGTACAAACAAGGCATGGACACAAGGCGAAAAAAGTTTCTTTACTTTTTCTTTTATTCTAAGCAAGCAAGCGAGGAGTTGTGCTATACGTTCCTTTTCACTTCTTTCTTTTTTTGTTGTTTCAACTTTCTCATACATACCATGCGGTTTGATTGGGTCTGGGTTTTGATAGAGAACATTGTAGTTACCCGTGGATGGGATTTGAATAGAATTTATTCCTTTCATACAATTTACATATTGGGAACGCCTGCTACTTTTCTTTGGCTGTAATTTTGAAGGAGTAGGCACCCCTGAAGTGATACAAACAAGTAGGTGCGAGTGACACGAATCAGGTAAGGTTAGTATATCGTAGCGTATGTGTGGAGGCGACACTTAGCTCTCATTTCTATTGAGCGCCTCCATCGTACTATCGAAATGATCACACTAGAGAAACGCCTCAGGTGTGGAAAGCGGGTGATCCTAATGCTATATATAAAGTAAACAATGTGTGATAGCAGCGTTGGTGTACTTATCTCCAGTATTGTTTTGGTGGATTCCAATGGTTTGATAGAAGGAACTCGGTTACCATCTTCAAGAAAATGATTATGCTTGAACCACAAATGGTAAATTAGCCCTTACAATGCTGGCTCGATAAAATTAAAGATGAACTGTAAGAGGCACCCACAGCAGAAGTCACGCACTGTTTGTTGGGTATGAATTTAATACTTGTATACATAATCATTCTATGGCCATCCTCCAATGAATGAAGGATAACCTACCCTCCTACTTAGTAAAGAAACACCAGACTCCAAAGTAGAAACCCAAGACAGAGATTCAAGGTGTAGACAGCAAATCATCGTCCTTTTCACGAACTCCAAACTTGAGGGGTATGTCCAGTTGCAACGCCAAATGTTTCTCCCGTCCTTTCATTCATTCATCCATCCACTCATCCACTCATATTTCCTTGAATTCAATCTTCGGTTTTGGACCAGTCAATGAGGTCCATACCACTCTCCTCTGTCTTCTTCTCCTCTCCGAACAGTAACTCGACGTATGCATTTAGAGCAGCATCAAATCCGTCGTTGTCCTCCTCCCCCTCCTTCTCCTCCTCCCCTCCAAACACATCGTCGAAGGCTGCGTTCAGAGCAGCATCGAACTCATCCTCCTCTCCATTTTCCCCTTTCTCTCTCTCTTTCTCTCCCTCCTTCTCCTTCTCCCTCTCCTCTTCCCCCTCCTCCTCTATAGCCTCCAAAATCTCCATGAAGGACATTTGTCCAGATCCATCTCCACTTTGAGATATAGGTGGAGATGGATATTCCTCGACAGGTTGTACACCTGCATTTGCGGTTGGATATGCAGCCGGGGCTGCCCATTGTTGAAGGTATGGAGCTTGGTACGCTCCATACTGATATAATCCGGCCTGCTGTTGAGGTACCGGATTCAAATAATCGCCGCATATCGCCGGCTGCTCGAATGGCATGTAGTTGATGCCATAGTTGTTGCCTGTATTTTCCGCAGGCATTGTGAATTGTTGTATGCTTTGAGGCGGAGCATACATGTTGTTGTATGTGAAGTCGTTGTTAGTACTGGCAGCCAATGGTATCCATCGAGCTGAAGTATCGTCGTCGTTGGTGGGAGGTGTAATAGGGGCCATTTGGATTCTGGCCCGTTTCTGAGCTGGGGCAGCTTCGGCAGCTGCTGCCTTTCGCTTGTTCGTCTTTGGTTCTGCAGCACCGAGAGTTGTTGAATTGTCGGCTGTTTTAACTCCGTTATTGGGCTTCTTGCGTAGTCTACAGGAGCATTGGGGACATTCTCTAATGAATGCGGCCACCAAAGACTTCTTAATGCCCCAATCCTCCCCCGGTGCAGCGTCGAGAGCCTTGAGAGTTGCATCTCGACCCAAGTGGTGACCCTGGGCATTGACGTGGTACATACAAAGACCAAGGTAAGTACTCTCCAAGGCCATCAATGGCCGCGGTAGTTGTTTAAGGTCTTTGGCTCTTGTGGACTCTGCCATAGTGACAATCCCATCCATACCTTGGCAGGTAAATTCCCAGCGGTAAGAACTCTTGATAAGATTCTTCCACTGGGCCTTGTGGTCGTCATTGCCGTATTGCCATGGTATCGTTGATCCAGGATTATGGAGCTCAGTAATGATTGTTTTGTGGAATTCTTGGTTCTTGACGTGCAGCCATTGGCGTTTGCCGAACTGTTTATACCAGTTGACGAGAACTTGACGATAGGTTTCTATCGAAGGGAATTGAGTGTTGAGATGTGGTGGGCAATTGAAGACAATCTTCGCAGCTTCCTGGAGGTCGAAACGATAGTTGGTAGATTTGAGTTCTGAGAATAATTAGTTTATAATTCTGCATATGCATAAAAATGATCCCAATTGTTTTATTGCAGTAAAATCAGCAGCAGGAGCTAATTGAACTATAAATTAACCAATCACAATAAAAGATTTACTGAATCACCAAGCTGGATTAATTTACTAAAACCAGTCACTGAAATGAATCACTGGTGCCAATCATTGACATCAGCCACCAGTATTAAAAATCATATCAAACTAGACCATTTGTCACGGGTGGGTTTTCCGATTGATTGACTTTTTCGATAGTTCAACACAGTATAGAAAGGAAAGTAGATAATAAGCGAGCAAGTGAAGCAATCGAACTTGAGTCGTAAATATGGCTTGGAAAAAGGGTGATGATTAAGATCAATAAGAAAAAGTCACAGGAAATGAAGTGGAATAAACAAAACACCAAGGCTTGGAAAGATTATACAAGTTTCTTGATGGGTACGAAATCATTTCGTTGATCTCAAATTATCATGGACGACAATACGATGGAAATAAATAAAGCAAGTAAGCGAGCATCCATCTGAGATGATTACTCAATCGTAAACAGGCTTCGGTTGTATTAATCAGAAGGGACACAAGTAAGGAAGACATATCGCATGCATTCCAATGAATAACGAACAGACATAGGAGGTCCAGTTCAATGCTGCACATGAATGAATATACACAACACAAGCTCCAAGCATGAAACGACTGCCAAGAAGGGAGAGACCGTCCTTGGCAGTTGCACAATGAGAGCACGTGCAAACAACGGTCACACCGACAAAACCGAAACAAAACAACTCAAAAGCATTGTGAGTACACTAGAAGACTTGAGATCAAACCGTTTCATCAAGTCCCAACGCCTTGAAAGGCAAGTTCAGCGGCGCGGCCTCGGCTGGAAGTCTCCGCGTACTACAATGGGCCGCTCCGCACTTGTTACCGGCTAGCGCCAACCCATAAAGTTCTGGGTCGACCTCAGCCAAAGCAATGTAGAAGTTAAAAGAGGAATCTGGGTGTGTTGGAGTAAGGACTAAAAGTATGGCGGATTATGACTTCGACTTGGATTGATATAAGGAGTTGCATTACTTGGAGTTTCAAAACTCGGCGGACTTGGCCTAAGAAGGGGTATTTCTTGAAGTTAAGAGACTCGTACCATGGCTGGAATCACTTCACGAGAGCTTTCTCGAGATTAGATATGAAGGGATGAGATAGCTTGTAGAGAATTAGAGACGACTTGTTTGAAATTAATCATTGTGGATGGCTGTAAACACAACGATTGCCCGATGAGGAAGTTGCAATGGATGTGACAGCAACAGAGTATCAAACCAAGAACTTGAGAGAAAACAGTAGATCAAGTCTTAAACAGTAAAGAGAAATAAAATTATATGCGGATAAGATGAAAATAAACCAATATTGTAAGCAGCACAAATACAGATTACAAGGTTGTGAGTGATCAAGTAGGAAAGGGTGGCAAACGGTACGTACCTTTCTTTCCGGTAGCGGCAGTGTTAAAGGTAGTCTGTTGAATAGACATGTTGTCTGTTTGACCTTGATGTTGTTGATTTGACGGTTGTTAATGTGAGTTGTGATTGCAAATCGAAATAGGAAAGCCCTTTGGGGTTTCTTTCCAAAATTGGCAATTGTTTGTTTGAGGGGCTTGTGATAGCTACTCAAATGTGGTGGATTGCAATAGGCTTCAATAGTATCTGCTTCTTTGGTAGTTCTATTGTGTAAATCAAGTTGCTGTGAAGCAAGAAGTGGTTTCAAGTGAAAGTATGGGGTCAAAGTATGGGAATATGTGAATGGATGGAGAGAGAGAAAGATTTGCTGGAAGGATAAGCCAGGATTAAATAGCAGGGAATCATCACGCCAGTATACTTGAAAGCGTTTAATTGGAACGGTCTCTTCTATCTTGTCTAGACAGACTCTTCGGTCTGTGGTAAAGCCAACTATAATAGCTGGTATAGCAAATATAGATACCCCTAAAGTCTCCAGGGATGGCTAACGCTTAGACAATGTATAGTGGAGCTTGCGAAGATAGAAGAGGGATAGAGTCGACTGACATACTTCGAAATAGAAGTATACAGTTCGCCCCGATAGGAACAAGGGGCTCAAAGATGAACTGCATAGCGTACTAAACATATCTATTTGAGCTATTGTATCTATGGCTCGTCACTATAATAACCTTGATGCCAACCGTAATTATAAGTAATTCAACGTAGTGGAGACCGTTAGCACTCTTGGAGAAAGCCGTGGAGGGCTGGACGCGTTTACATATTTAAGACTAACTGTTGTCATTTAAAGGACCCAAAAGTGAAAGCAAAGTTCTATTTTTGCGTTCCGCAAGTGAGCTAGGAGAAGAAGTGCCAGAGCATTGGTAATGGCTTGGCTAGTACTTGACAGTGTTCACTACTGCACAGTTTAAGGGCTCAGGAATATGCCAGGCGCGAATAGAAGGTGCAGGCACTTAATCGTGTGTTTATATATCGCTTAATTATAATCGGGGACTGTGAACTATTCTTGACCTTGGAGCTAGTGTTGGATGTATCATGGTGCATTAATAGACAATTAAGTATTTCCAGTAACTTTATTGTGACTTAGTACTATGGACGCAGTAATCACCCAACCCACAGTGAGGCACTATGCCCAAACACCTCCTTTCCCAAATGCCTTCCTCATACATGACCATTTTTCAACATGAACAAGAAAAGAAATCCGCAATGATCAATATCAACAGTCAATGGCCAATAGTCAACTCTTACTCGCTGTCCGACATTTCATCCAGTTGCATTGTCAAATGTACGCTCTCGTCATCTGAATCTGACTCGGAATCCTCTCCCATGTTTACGTCTTCATTTGGACCACTAGCAGAGACGTTCTCTGAGGCTCGAATGGGTTCAACAATTTCGTTAACGTTTGTAAATGCCGAACTTGCAGGGGTTACGGTAGCTACAGCGCCAGCAGAGGCTCCACCAAACCATGACTGGTTCTCCATAAGCTTTTTTGGTAATGCAGTGCTGGTGGTTGTTTCGGTAGTATTACTGTTCTCGGCGTTTCGCTCTGTTTCGAAAACCATAGGAAGCTCTTGGTGGACTGGCTTGTCACTGGTGTCCATCGCGGCTTCTTCCTCCTCTTCGCAAATATCAGCGGTCTCATCTAGATGCTCAACGATCTTAGAGGAAGGGACGGCCGGCATCCGTGGACGCAGTAGTACTTCAACAGTGTTGTCATGCGAGAATGCTCTTGCGAAATGCGGCAGTATACTTGGAATACCATTTCCGTTCTTCCCAATAAATGGATGCACTATACTAGATAGCATAGCTTCCTTGTTCTGGCACAGAATTGCAGTTCGGTCGAGGAGTGCTCTTAGCGAGAGGTCGATGTTCTGCTGAGGCACGTGCGAGAGCAGTACAGGGAGCAATGTGCTTGCTGCAGCTACTAGTGCTGGATCCTGTATAAGCTGTGAAGCATTACCGACTCCATTTTGCAACAACGCATCGGCGTTCATGCTCATGCCAGCGATGTTCGATTTTCCTCCACTCAATTCATTGCCATTGCTGTTGCTGCCTGAGCTTTGGCTATCAGATTGCAAGTCCTTGCAGCAGAGACGCATGGCGGGTGCCATCTTAACAACAGCTTGCCTCGAAAGGCCTCCTCCTATTAGAGGAAGCAACTTTGCCATTAGAGAGTAGGCTGCTGTACGGAACTCGGGGTAATCTCTGCCTGATGAGAACATCCAAAGTAATTGATCAAGCGAACCACCAGCCAGTGACGTGAACTTCAACTCAAATCGGTCTAACATAGCTGAGATCAGGCTCAATGCAGCGACATACACTTGAGGTAAGCCACTCCACAACCCATCCCTTTCCTCTCTGCCGATAGCAGGGTGTAAACGTGAGCCACCATGCTCAGCTCCACTAGGTGTTGTGGAGGGAATGATGATTGACAGCATTCTGGTAGTCATGTCAAGTAATAGGCCCAGAGGGACTGAGACCTGTGCTGGAGTTTCGCTTCTCAGGTACTCCTCCAATATACCGAGCAGACCGACGAGCCTCTGTATTCCAGAATCGACACCGTCCCAACGAGGGAATTGAGATGGGTCATCTGCCTCACTTCCTCCAAAAAGTTCTTGATTGACATCAACGGACGAGTTGATATATCCAGAGGTTGACTCCCAATCTTCGACAACAGCGCGGAAAACTTGGTCGGCCGTCATATGGACATGCTTCACATACTCACGGACGAACCTCGCCCACTCATCACCGCCGGCATTCTTCGCGACAGTGTGGTGTAACGCAACAGAGGCACAACGTGCACTCTCAACAACAGAAGAAGATACAAAGTAACCATCGGAAAACGTGGGAGCAAGGAATGGCTTGGCTCTTGAACGAATCACCCCAGCGAACGAACGGAAGATGGTAGAATGACGAGGAATTAATACTGAAAAGGATCGAAAGATTGCTTCTATCAGAGACGGGGAAGTGTCAAAGGCCTTGCCTGAACCTCTGGCTGGGAGAAGAGCCACACACTCAGTAACAAATGCGGGCAGAGTCGGGGTAGTCAATTCTCTGACCAAAGTCTGATACTGATGGGTCATACAATAAATCTTTGTCAGAGTTACTACGCATAGCTCCTTGGTCGCTTCTGGATCTGGTTTCTATATAAAAGTCAGTATTTTGAATGTCATGTGAGCGAGCTCATGGCTGATGGGGTTCTCACTTTCAGAATGGAAAGTAACCCTCGAATCCACGGCTCCGAGCCTCGAAGAACCTCCCATCCTCCCACTTCAACGACACCTTTGATCAGAACAACAGCTGCAAACCGTCCCTCTGCGCTCCTCCCGTTCAGCAAGGTAGACAATTGCGTCTTCAGCTTGTGAACTAAGACACTAGCAGCAGATGCATCAGATTTGGCTGAATTATTCCCCGAGCTAGAGAGCGGCCCTTGGCATCGAAGAACATGGCGTAGGAGTACTGGTGTAAGACGAGGGAGTTGTTCTGTTGGGGTGGATGATAATTGGAGGCACAATAATCTCAACTCAGGCGGGAGAGACATTGAGCACCTCTAACTGCGTCTAAAGCGCAGGCAAATGAGCAGTATGCTTTTATTGCTGAAGTAAATATAGTAAACCGGGCTAGGTTTTCAGCTGGACTATGAATCCAAGTTGTACTAGATCCAAGTAGTATGTGAGCTCTGTCTTTTGGATTTGTAGATAGTCTGGGTGAGTATCATGGACCCTGACTGACTTTCAATTATTCTCTGAAAATTTCACGGGAGCCGAAAAGATGGTCGATGATTGGCTACTCCAGTGTGTTTTGCGCCGGCGCGGGAAAACATGTGCGCCGAGGCATGGACAAGGCCACGGGCCAAATGAATTGATTTGGCTGGGTCTTGCTTGCTGGCTGTGACGACGTTTCTTGATTTGGCACATACAGCTATTCTACGCTTCCTAATTTCATAGCAAGCACCAGTTCCAATGTTGTTCTCTGCACAATCATGATCTCGGCTAGTCAAAGATGCTAAGATCCGCAACTATCGTCCAGTCTGAATCACGATAATCCATTAATTTCCCAATATGTCTGTAGGTTAGCTTCAAGACTCCGATAGCTGGATAACCATTCACATAAGCACCTGTAGCACGATCCGACTAAAGCGGCACACTATATCCACTTGCTGGATGAGGCACGCTATGATGGGAATTGGGAAGCAGTGCCAGAGCTGATCAGGAAGGTCAGGAAGCATGCGCCGGGTAGAACATGTACGTATCTGCCAGGAGGAAAGGCCTCCTTCTGCTAGCATCACCTTACATATGAAGAGACATGCTAAATTCTAGCAGGTCTAACTACGACAGCCGAATGCGAACACGCAATTGTACAAGCTTCCAAAACGAAACCCACGAGCAACCATTCGAGACCACAGACTGCGAATACTTCTATAACCGACGCTCTTTCGCCATATATCTCCCAGTTGGTGGAGGTGATCGAGAGAGAACGAAGCCATGTTGAAGACGTGTTCCAGGCTCAAGTTTGCCTTGCATGGTTGCATTGGACTTTGGGAGAGCCAAAGCTTGCTGCCTCAAAGCTGCCTCGAAGTATTGATGAGGAGTACTCTCAGCTGGATGGCACTGGCAAGGAATCGGCGCATTGGACCAGAGTGTGCGCATTAAAAGCTGCATACATCAAAGGAATTGCGCAAAGTAGGACGAGTCAAATTGCAGAAGCAATTGAGACCTTCGAGCTAGCTTTACCCATCCTCGCAGGCGTTTCAGGGCCTCTAAAAAATGGCTCAGAAATAAAATCTTGGAGTGAGCTCTTTCTCACAGCGTTTTGTTTAACATCGAGGAATGCTATTAAATCAAGATCTTCTTCAACCTACGAGACGGAAGGTCTCGAAGCATTCAGAGCTTGGGCAAAATTTTGGGAAGGTCAAGGTTCGGTGCTAATGGGAGGCCGAGCGGAAGAAGCTGAGGTATATCGACGACACGTGTGGAAGGAATACTATGTCACGGTATCAGAAATGCTCCAGCAAGGTCTTCCATTCCCTACTACCGCGCTAGCTCCATCATACACCAACACTTCAACGCGACTACAACAGAAAGCGGAATTGAAGAGTGTCGAGGCAAAATATGAGACCTTGTTACTCAGTGAGATATCTTTTCCAAAGGCAGACCAAGCAAGCGATGAGGTTGAAGCTTTCGTTGAACTTGTGATGCGAAACTGGCGAGTTCTTTGCGGCAGTGACTGGCAAGAACAAGACCTTGGAGAAGGGGGATCAGAATCAGTGAGCCGAGGTGTGCTGGATGTCTTGTATCGAGCTGCAACCCGGACCTTTCATTCAACTGCCATATTACGTGATTTGTTCACGGTTCATCTTTCTGTGGCTGATTTTGACCTCGCTTTCAAGGCTTTTGATACCTATTTGGAAATAGTCAAAAAGGGCAAGACCCGCATTGAAAAGACTGGCGAACCTGAGCATGGCCTTGACGATGATGAGACTGTTCTCAAAACAGCGTCCGAGTGTATTAGTGCTTTATGTCGATATGGCTCTCGAGACGATGCTGAAAAGGCACGAGATATTGCCCATTACTTCGAGGAATGGCTCGACAAGCATCATCCAGTGGAAGGCTCTACAGAAACAAATGGTGGAAAATATCTCGAGAACGGAGGTAATTTGGATCTTGGGACAAAGATTACTCCTCAGATGTTTGCCATAGCTTGGCGCTGCATCGGCATTGGGCATGCAAATTGGGCTCGATGGACCTACGATGCGTCCTCAAGAGGCGAGCTACAGTTGCAAGCCATCAAATGTTATCGTCGGGCACTGTCACCAGAGTATAAAAGCACAGCGGATGTTCAGACATTGTTTGCGCTTGCCATTCTTTTGGCAGAGAGACGTGAATTAGGACCAGCAATTGATACAGTCAAAGCTGCCCTTCTACCACCTAAATCACTAGATCAATCAAAATATCCGGGACCATATGGAGGGCGGTTTGCAAGAGAGCGGTCTCTTATTCCATTATGGCATCTCTTAGCTCTTCTGCTTAGTGCAAGACAGGAGTTTATGACTGCAGCTCGAGCGTGTGAGGGTGCTTTCGAACAATTCCAAGACCCTAGAAATCTATTCGGAGATGCAGATGTTAATGGAACCTATCGAAGCGATCACTTGAACGAGAAGTCTTCTCCTGTGCGGGGAATTGTGGACGAGATGAGTGATTTCGAAAAAGAAAATGTTCTCGAGGTCAAAATGACACAGCTGGCACTCGTCGAAATCCTCGAAGGGCCGGAGGTTGCAGTCAATGCTAGTGATGAATTATTGAGCTTGTATAGCCGACTCTTTGGTGATCCCCAGAATGCAACTGCCACCGCTGCTCCCCCAAAAATCTTAGCTCCACCGCAGAGCTCGGCTGGAACGATAAAAAGTATCAAAGGAAGCATCTTTGGACGAGCCAGCCGAAAGTCAGTTCGGCGATCTGTGCTTCCTTCTTCCACAATCAGCGAACAGCCAGCTACGCAAACTCGGCCACAAACTATGCAAACAATAGCCAGTCGGGCACCAACCATATCGGTCACAAACGAGAATGGTGGAAATGGAAATGCGTCCAAAAAGCACCATCTAGGAGTAAAGGATCAGCCATTACCGCACCATGGTAAACTTGAAAAGCGAGGTACCAGCTCTTCAAGAAATAAGAGCACAGAAAGAAGACGTGACCGAAGTGTTAGTAGGGCTCGGGCTACATCTCATGGACCTACGCCTACTACTGTTGGCGGCGAATCCCTTCCAACTCTTCCAGCGACAAGTGACAAACAACAGAAGGGCAGCGATGATACTCGTGCTAGTCAAGTTGGTCTAGCGATATCTCCTGAAAATTCAGATGTATCAGAGGGAGGGCCTGTTATAGCAAACAAACCTCTACCACCAGCGACACAAAATATGTCACAAAAAGAGAAGGCCATGCACCCAGTTCCTCCAAGGCAAGATACACGATTACCAACTCCAACATATTCCTCCTCGAATAACCCAGTGACACGCTTTCCAAAGAACCAGATCTCAAGACGGCGGTCAGGTATCCTTGTCAAAGTTTGGCTACTGATCGGTGCATTCTATCGCCGTGCGTCCATGTACGATGATGCTCGAGGCGCACTTGATGAGGCATTCAAGATTGTTCGATCCCTTGAAAATGACGTCGTAAAGGATACTACTGGTGGCAACGTCTCGATTACACACGCAGGCTGGGGAGGTGGGAAGAGTGTCTCAGCGCTATGGGGTGACGTTCTTGCCGATGTAAGTTTTTGTCGTATACCACTGGTTTATTACTGAAGATGCTAATGATTCCCAGCGTGGTGATCTTGCAATTGCCGATAACTCGCCCCACCTAGCTCTTGAGAACTTTGAGGCCGCACTAACACATTTTGCCGACCACCCATCAGCCATAATAGGATTGTCCAATCTGCTACTTGATATTTATACTCAAGTCCTTCCTCCCGCTCCTGCAGTCCCCATGACGGATGTGCCAGGGTCTACTACAGGTCATTCGGCAAGCACAACGAACACAAATCTATCGACATCTGACACTTTGACCGGCACAAAATCCACAATCTCCTTACCCTCGTCAACGCTTCCGTCCCAACCTGGACCGTTAGGAATTGCAACATTCACAGCTCCCGTACCGGCTATTCCACCCCAGCGAGCGTCACCAATAGCCTCGGAAACAGCCGAGCTCGACCGACTAGCTGCACGCGACCGCGCATATGGGTTACTCTCGTCCTTGACGAAACTAGGCTCAGGATGGAACAGCTCCGAAGCCTGGTTTGCACTCGCCAGGGCTTATGAAGAAGGTGGACAGGTCGACAAAGCTCGAGAGGTGCTATGGTGGTGCGTCGAGCTGGAGGAGGGAAGGGCTGTGCGTGGGTGGGATATTTTTGGCGGTTATATTCTATGAATTGGCTAGGCTCTCTTTTAGTTCATTCTAGCTCTTTCTTTAGTCGCCTGGGCGAAGATGTATATTATATTCCAGCCACTGTATAGTCAGACAGCTATTGTCCGAAAATGGAAACCTTGATTTCCTTCTACATTATCGACCTTATCATCTTCCATTCCAGAAGTCAATCGTGCCCTTACTTTGTATTCTGTATCCCTGATTCATCAAAGAAAATGAAGCAACGCCAACTAAGTGGGTGTCGTAGTCCATTCACACCCCCTTCTTTCAACGTCAAGCACATCATATATGGCATTTTGAAGCTGAATCTTTCCAGACATGTCCAATAATCAATGAAAGTGCTATTGAATTTGCGAACTATATTTCCACCGTATGGTATAAAGACAATCTTGAAAGCCCCTATATGTCATAAAGGCATAGGCACTTGCCCGTAAACAAACCCTCTCAAATTTCATCAATCCACAATGCCCACTAAGTTGTTCGTGATTGTAGACCGCATCAAGCCCGAGGATGAAGAAGTCCACATGCCCTTGTAAAACACGACACAGCAACATTATCACAACCGGAGATGCACTAACCAGGCCAGTAGGGGATATAATACTGATAAGAGCACCAGTCTATCCTGTGATTAAGAGTCTTGCAACAGCTTACACGCTCGTGGAAGGTTGATCAAAGATTTGCTGGTTCGATCTTAGGTGCCGTTGGCAAAGTGGCAAATGGAAGCTGGGTTTGGTTGGATTTGGGTTGAGGGGTACCGGAAGGACGATTGCGGCTGTGGGTGGATGAGGTAGATGTGTAGAGGTGGAAGTCTTTGATCTGTGACGTTGGATTCTCCTGAGACAGGAGGCGAGAGTTCCATTCCTTGTAGTGAGGGAGGAGCAACGGTTCATCTTTCCTATTTGTGTTGTGTTTATGTTTTATCATTCATGCTGTATAGCGCCTGATGTTTCTCATGTTTCCTTACTAACGGGGGGCTGGAAAGGCAAACTGGTAGACGTACCACGAGAATATAGATGGCATCGTTTTGAAATGAGAGCACGTAATGTCATGAATCACGGTTTAAAGTATTTACTAGCGTAACATGATTACTATCCTGAATTATCAAGGCTTAATATCACGTCTTGAAAAAAAAGAAAGCAAATGGTTGATCAAAAAGAGTTATGCTCGTATTCGTTTCAATACTTTATTCATACCTAAGGTAGACCGCTATTTCGCCAAAAAAGTCGATAATCCACCCATACCCCCATAGTAAATCCTAAACCCGCTCGCCGTATTCCCAACCTTAAAAGGGTGTTTCCTTTTACTTTTCCCGCTATTCCTCCAGCATAAAGACAGAGATAAAAATAAGCAGGAAAAGATAGGTAACCTATTCAAAATAATAGGAAGAGAGAGGAGAACCAGCCACCCATTCCTTCCTTCCTTCCTTCCTTATTACAATTCGTTGCAATGCCTTCAATCCATCATTTCATTCGTATAAGTTCCTTCCTGTGCTCCTCATTGTTGGCTTCTTAAATTGCAATGATTGAGAGTGAGATTGCGAGTGTCGTTTCCTGCGTTGCGTCTTGAAAGCAATAGGTAATGCGATCGCAGACCGCAACAACATCATGTCCGTAGACAAAACAAGAATCCTTTCCATTACCTAGTATTGCATCATAAAGTCACCATATGGTCCTTCTATCTTCCACTTAAGCAACACCATGAATGCCGGTAGAGCTTGGTTTGGCTTGCTTCACTTCACATGCATGCTTGCTAGCCTCTTACGTGCTTACAGGCTCCCAGAACGTGCATGCACAACTGTGATGGGTCGTTATTCATCAAAACATAATCCACTCGCCGTCAACGCCTTCTATGTGCTTGGTCCAGCGGAAAGCAGCACCTCCGCTGACGCGCTCATTTGGGCCATCCTCTTTCTCGGCCCAGAGTTTCTCCAGAACCTCGAGACCTGCAAGGTTGTTCAGATAACCGCTGCGACTCATAATTTCCCTGCATTTGGTGCGTACGATGGACTGCTGCAGTTCGTTGACACACTCGCTTCCACTGATAAAGAGTGGCCATAGGAGGAATTTCTCTGCTCCACTTCCATGTTCTAAGCTCGTCACATAATACAGGACTTGTGATACGAGATTTTGGAAATTGAGATGGCTTGATGGCAGATTGGGGCAGGCTAGGCGCTCGGTATAGAGGAGGGCGGAGTAACGGAAGGCTTCACTAATGTATCCGAAATCGCGAAGCTGCGTTGGAGACGGGGTGGGCTGCAGTTGCGAGACAAGGCGACCCGGATCAAATTCCCAGGCTTGGAGGGCAGACCGACAGGCCTTCCACTCCGACCAGAACGATGTGTTCAGGTCTTCGTTTGACGGTGAGTGGGGTCGGCCGGTGGAACCTAGCGGGAAGGCCTCATCGTCAAGAGTGGAAGCGAAGCCGTTCCCGTCAAAATTATGTGCATGCAGATTGTAGAAATCCACCAAAGCTTGGCCGGCAAGTTTTGGCCTAGGCATAGGGGGTGCCGTGCGCAAGAGAAGTGTTGTTGTGGGATAATCTGGCATAATGGGACGGTGTTGAGACAGGAGGTTAAGCCGCCCCAGTTTCGCGATTGTCTTGAAAAGAACACTATCGCAGCCAGCGAGATTCTCCAGAGCGTGGTTTGGGTTTGCTGGATTAGCAACCATTTCGAGGAAGCCTCCGCGGAGTTGAGTTTCACGATCGTTGATGCTTGCTGCGATTCCATCGAAATATGTAAATAAGGTCTCCATCCATCCCCAGTTGCCAGTCTCGAGGCCAGATTCTCGCATTCCAAGAATCTTCTTAACTCCGGCGAATTGCGTGCGGAACTGCGCAATTCCAGATTCACACATGCGGTAGTGACAAAGAATAAATAGTGTAGCTAGAACACTGTCATGACGAGCTTTCGAAGGATCGCCAAGTTGTTCGTTGAGTAACTGAACAGCCAGACTTCTATGCCGAAACTCTTCTTGCATCGACGAGTCCGTAGCTTGCTTGTCCACGCCAGTTTGTTGGGTAGTGCGCTGCGATGGTGTGTAATTACTGCCGTTGTTAATTTGGTCAAGCTGTTCGAGCTCTGATGGTCTTCGCCATGTTTCTTGACCTAGTGATTGTTTTCGCTTCATCCGTAAATTACAGGCGGATAGTGCACATATTGCATGCTGCAGACTGCGGCTGGAAGAGGCCAGACTCAAAATGTGCTCTCGATAGGGATTGCTGGGACTATCCACAACAACAACTGAAGGGCAGATGACTTTATCGTAAAAGTCCAAGAAGAAAGAGATGCGAGGAGATACGTCGGTAGTTGATGTTGGAGAGACAGGGTCATTAAGATGATAGATATCGATATCTGAAGCTGCCAGGGAAATAGAATCATCGTCTCGAACGTTCGACCAGCTGGATCCAAAGGGTTTTGACCTGAAGCTGGTACCAAAGAGATCTATGTCGTGCTTTGAGGGAGGTCCTTGTCATCCGTCAGTTTATGGCAAGAAAGCAAAGCCACGCGAAACTAACCGAAGATGTCTTCGCTGATGAATATGTCAGAATGGTTGCTTGGGCCTGGAGGAGAATGCTGCTGCTGATGAGTCTCTTCAACCTCATAGATCGTTTGGTGTGAGCTCAAGCTCGAGCTCATATCGGACTGAGCATAGTAATGCTCTGGCATTGAAGTTGGGCCGCGTGAATCCACCATTCCGATGTGTCCCACGATGGGGCTATGTCCGGCGGTGGAATTGGGGGTAGAAAAATTGTACATAGGCACCGGGCTGTTGAGGTATGGAACATCATCATTTGGGAACGACTGACTGATGGGAGAGTGCGCATAATCACTTTCTGCATAGACACTCATGGCATCATGAACAGGTGAATGCGGACCAAGTCCAACCGAAATCCCATCTCGGGACAGACTTAGGGTGTGTAAGCGTTGCAGTTGAGGAAGTTGTCTTTGCTGAGAAATGCCCGATTCATGACGGAAATCAGGGTTGGCTGAGTACTCGTTGGCAATTGACATATTCCAGTCTTGCATTGGCATGGGAGGGTTGGGTCCGTTCGGGGCCATATTGACAAAGTCATAGTTGGTGTATGCGCTGATGGAGGAAACTGAGTTTGAAGGTTCGGTCTTGATCTTGACATCGTCTCGGTCCTGGAGCTGTAACTTGGTAACGGTGGAAGTAGAACGTGGTCGACTAGTTGGAGGTGGAGGTGGAGGTGGACTTCTATGGGCGGGGGCAGATCTCGCAACGGGCAGTGAGAGTCCTCGTAACTTCCCACGGCTAGCCACGCCAACACCCCAAGTCAATTGGGTTTTGTATCCAGAACACTCTTTGCCAATCTCCAAACATTGTGAACAATACGGTCTTCGTCGATCGCACTTGGTGTTGCGTTTGTTGCAGGTGAAGCAATCATCACTTGCACCACTAGCTGGAGCTCTCCGGCGCCGCTTCCGCTGTGGCACTGTCGGCAGTTCCGAGTTGGAAGGAGGACATGCGACTGGTAAAGTCATGGTGGCGAGGGGTAAGAATGAAAAAGATGGAATGGCAGCGAGAAGGGATACTAAGAAGCAGTGCACATTGGAGTTCTAAGTATGTAATGGAGAGCGTCGGAATGGAACGAGTAAATCATGAGAGGACGTTGCACGGCGGTTTGGGGAGGAGGTGGATAGTAAGGGTAAGTAGGGTGCGGTTTGGTGGCACTGCTCGAGAGCTGGCTCGCTGGTGGTGGGCTATTCGTATCATTTGAGGAGGCGGCCATGGGACTTTCTGCTAGACTGCTGGATGCTGGTCGCCAAATGCTGGTATTACTGTACTGCACTTTGCTGCTAATGCCTGCTAGACCAGACATGGGGCTTGTTCTGCAATTCAAAGATCAACACTGCGGGCAGAGCATGGGTCCAACCAGGGGTTGTAGCCTCTGTAAGGGCCGAGGACCAATTCAACTGCCATCCGCCTCCTCTCGACAAATCACACGCCGTTGTCCAGGATAGGCGCTGCAGCGGAAGCACATCGCATCCTTCTATGCAGGCATCGAGAGACCTTCTCGAGCCCTTCTTTGCAGTCGCCAAAACTCACGATGCGGGCTTCTGCTATCCTATCTACTCTGTATCATAGCGGGCGAATCCCCCCAATCGATGTCGCGCATCATTCAGGTTCTGGCCATGGGCGGACGAAATAGATGAATTGAGGATCACATCTCCCAGTGAGGCCCAGTGCAGCCAGCCCATCCGGCCAGGGAGCCACCTCTTGTCTTTCTCCGAACTCCGTGGCTGGCTTTATCTCGTCCAAGGACTCGAAGATATGGGTGAAATGCAGGATAACCTTAAGTGCTGACTGATGTCTCTCACTCCATACAGCTGCGTTGGGCTGAAGACGCGTACAACTAACCATGAGGCTGTCATCTCGAATTCTGTCAAATAAACGCTGGGTATTTGCAGTTACTCAGATTCGCCTTCTGCGCATGTACTTTCTACTTCAGCTCTTGATCATCATTTGCAGCTACAGCGTTCCAGCTAGCAATTAGGGCCTTTAGGGGCTTTCGAGGCCTAAGGACAGGAGCCTCCCACCCAGGAGGGCTAAACAGCGCGCCGTTGAATTGGTGGTGGGATGATTTGTTTAGCATGGTATGGACAGAGCGTCTGCACGGTGCAGCGACGGAGATGAGAGAAATCTCATCACACTGCCGCCCGGTATGGAGCCAAAAGCCCCGAAGCGAAACTGTAAGCGCAGCAACTGACCTAGGATTCTAGCTGGCGCTGTTCGCAAGTCGCATAGAAGTACAAGATGGGCTTATTTTAATCCTTCACGGCATCAGAAGCCGACAGTTCAGAGTGTGGCTCGACAAGGCTACCAAAACCACCACTTTAACCTTGGTTATTATTCTGCTCCTTCAAACCTTGCCAAAAAGGCTTGTAGGATTGCTTGACATGCAGGTGCGCCACCCCGCTTGCCGGACAACCAAACGTGCAGCCGTTTGACAACCAAATGCCTGTTGTTGTTAGTGGTGGTTGAGATGATGATGATGGTGTTGTCTATCTATGGTATTCTGGGAAATGGCGCACATACACTTGAAGGCCTACTCTTGAAAGAAGGAACAATGACGGAATCTGCGCTTATCGGGTGCATGCTCAAGGACCAATTGTAAGATGCGTGGACAAGGCACACAGAACTGGACAGGAACTGGGCTCAGCTACCACGATAAGAATTGCCTGGTCTTAAAGATAAGAAAGGTGCGGTACGACAAGTGCAGGGGCATCGGTGTGTGCAGTGCTGCAGCAAGTGGGGATTATTCAAAGTCAGGGTATTCTTCCACTGGCTGCGAGGGACCGAAGCTTGCCTGTACGGTGCAGCACGGAGTACGGAGTTCGTTTTCTTAGCACTTGACGTCCCTGTTACTGCTTTGTGCTTGTTCGTTATGACAGCAGATGGCTTGCCCCCCTAGACTTGCGCGTGGACTTGTGGTCGTTGGCTTATCGTTAATATGGGCAATAAATGAGGGGAATCACGTCTGCCACCAGTCTTCGAGCTCTGAAGGCTTTCGCCCTCCAGCTATCCCCTTAGTGTAATGATCTGAGGACCCCAGATTGAGGAGAGCTCCAAGGGGTTCCCCCCCCCCCCCAAAAAAAGGGGCCCCCAAGAAGGAAATGATTGGCCGCTTCAGAGGGCTTTTGCAGTACCATAGCTTTTGACGGCCAGAATCCATACTCCGTCGAGGTCCAAAGACAACAACGAATTGCACAACCTCGTCTCACAAGGATGCCCCTCTCAATCCGCACTCGATGAAGTTGTGGATGACCATGGTTTGCTGCACGACGATGAGCGGGTGCATCCCTGCTGCTGCGTTAGCACCGGCCATATCCTTTTCATCCAGCAAATAATATAGCCGTATTTTTATTCCCCTACCAGCGGCGTAGCATGGGTGGCTTGGACAACCTCCAGCACATATATCTCTGAATCAACGCCAACCACGATACGCTAGAAAGCTTCTAGTTCCATGGAAGCTTTATCGATTCGGGGCACGCTGCAAGGAGTTTTAACTGTGCCGCTGTTTGGTTGCGCCAGCTTCGTGCTCTATCCTTGACAATAACGCAAGCCGTTATGCTGCTAAGTAAGTCAACGAAGCAGACAAAGATGTCGAAACCCCTCTGCCACTTGCTCACCAATAAATAGCTGGACGGACAGTCGGGCGGTGCTTGGCCCGGTGGCCAGCTGCTTGCTGCCTTTCGATACATTCATTCATCTCTCAGATTGCAGGATTTGAGCATGCATTGGTTTGAGGTCTGAGTCCGCAACAAAATTTTCATCTAAGGTTTTAAAATTTGCCTCTTTCGCAGCCCCGATACGATTTCATCCTTCCCGGTGAAATGAGATGAAAGACATCTGCAAAATATGCCGTGCTCGCTTGTTGCGCTCAGATCTACGAACCACAAGTGATCGAGGAATGCCCGGCCGCCCCGAGGCTGAAGAAAACTGTAAATTTGACCATTGAGCCTTACGTGATGCCTCGAGCTTCCTCTGAACCAACCAATCCATCCAACCGAGGCAAAGCAAAGAGACCTTTCTGTGCTTGCGTCTCCGTCACCTGAATCGCATACGCAACTGTAGGCCAGGAATAGCCGAGCCAAAAAGCACCGGTCCTTGAGGCTGTGACCAAGATATTGCGGACTGCATATTCGAAGCTTATTGGGTTACAAAACAATGAGTTCGAACTTGCTTAATTACAGAAGCTCCTGATTGAAGCTTCAATCACATGTAAAACCAGGATGTGCGCAGCCGATGACCTCTGCAACTGATGTTCATAATAAAGGAGGCCAAAGCAAAGGGTCTCGCTTCCCCGTCTTCTCAAGTCCGAAAATAATACATTTCGTAGCCGCGCAGGCGGAATTGGTTCAAGCCCGGTAATGTTCACCGCTGATTCGATGAACGACTGGATCGCACTCGTCTCTGTGGCTAAAAAGATCGCGACAGCTCGAAGAGTCCTAAGCTTGATGGAACGTTACCTTCCTAACTGGGATCGACATCCGTGGTCCACAACCGAAGACTGACCCCCTTCAAGACACACCACCCTGCTGTACTGCCAGACGCCAACTGTGGATGGGATTCAGAATTTAGACATCTGAGGTGAGAACTGGTACACCCGCTCCCGTCCACAGTGAGCTCATGAAGCTGCGAACAAAGCGACAGCGGTCATCATGCGTCTGCTAAGGATGAGGCTTGCATTGTCTGTGCCCCTAACTTATTTTTCCAGGGTGGTTATCATCAGACATATATTATACATGGTGAGTGGAGGCAGATATGCGCGATCTCGATAGCAGAACGTGACGTCGGTCAGGAAGCGCATAGGGGGGATGATCCGGGTCAAGCACTGCGTAATTGAGCCTGTACGCTACACATGCGATGGTGGTGGGGTGAGAAGATCAGATGAGGGGTCTCCAGAAGTCTTGCCGTGTTATGGACATAGATACGGCGAGGCTTCGACAAATGAAAGCCCTGGTGGTAAGCAGAATCGAAAGAATTGAAATGCCAAGATTATAGTCACGTGCTTTTGCGGTATAGTTAGTCCGGGTTGCTTGGTAGTTCGGAGCCAAGCGGCCGTACTATCAAAAATGTTATCGAAGATTTCCAAATTTCAGCGGGAGTGATAGCATACAAGCCCAACCACCAAGACACCGCCAACATGGGACGTGAACTACAGAAGAAGAAGAACCGATCCTCCATTGCGAAGGTTCGCATAAAGCCAAAGTCCAAGCGTGTCAATCCTCTTGGAAACCCAATTATCGCAGCCAACTGGTATGTTTTATGAATCCACCTTCAGCTGGTGGTGGCCTTCCTCTTTCTTTGCACTGATCCTAACTGCTATGCTAGGAACCAAGATGAGACACTCACACAAAACTATCGACGACTGGGCCTCACCAGCCGATTGAATGCTGCAACTGGAGGTATCGAGAAACTACCTTCCGGAAAGGACGCGCACACAAAATCGTCAACCATTAACAAGTTGGCAATTGAGAACGCCTTCCCTAAGACGATCGCCCCAACGGAAGCCAAGGTTGAACGTGATCCAGAGACTGGAAAGATCCTGCGAGTTATCCACTCTAAGAGCCGGCCCAACCCTTTGAATGATCCTTTGAACTCCGACTCTGAAGAAGAGGACAAAGAATACGAAGACTTCGATGGCTTCGAGGGAGAGGAGAAGCCAAAAGAGAATGAGATTGTCAAGCGGTTGGAGGAGCTAGCTTCCAGAGAGGCGCCTAAGAAAGAGAGGACCCAGAGTGATCGAGAGCGGGAATGGATTGAGCGCCTAGTACGCACTCATGGTGACGATTATGGAAGAATGTTTCGGGATAGAAAGCTCAACCCCATGCAGCAGACCGAGGCAGATATCAAAAGAAGAGTCGCCAAATGGAGAGCGAAGGGCGGGTCAGTCATGGAGGCCTAAGCCGACCTGGAACCAATCTGAGTTTGTGCCGCATCTTGGGGAGTTGGCGTTATGGCGCGAATAAGGGACTGGCCCATTGAAGAAGGACATATATCAAAGCAATAAGATTTCTAAATTCGTTATACTACTGATCAAGGGTCGTGCCGTTCTGCCAATGTAGTGAAATTGCACGCTAGAAGCGTGCCTCAAAGCATGGAACCTTCGTCAGAGCTTCCTTTTCGAATTTCCCGGCATTCACAGCCCCGTCTGATATTGCAGGAGCTTTGATATGGGCTGTATAGAAGCACCGACAGGTGATTTGGAAGTATCGCCCTCCACATCTGATAGTCACAAGCCACCAAGGGTGTGATTCACCCTGCATCATTGCACATCATTGTGCTCTTGCAAAAGGCATACCCGAAACAGTCTTATCCTGCATGAAAAGGAGGCTTGGAGCAGCCAGACCGGGCAAGTGTTCCAAACATTGACCACATTCACCTGACCGGAGTTGAGATAGGAGTTCGCTCTACAGCGATGACAAGGGGCTGATTGAGTATCTCGAAGGATAAGCCTTCGTTGCTTTCTGATCTAGCACCTTCCGCTTCCCGCCGATCAATCATCGTACCTTCTGGGTGCTTATTTTACGCAACCACTGCCCGAACCGAACGCCCAAATAGTGGCACTTACTCGCATAAGAAATGTTCTTGTCCCCCACGTCAATTCCTTGGCTTTCTTACCTTCGGTTCTGTTGCCTTAGTTAGCTTCCATACGAGCTCGATACCTTCATAAGCCAAACAATGATCGGTACCCGTATATTACCGCTGTATATCCGTGGGGTCCCACTCCAAAGTTTTGGGATTTGGGCCGCGCTGCCGGTCCGTGGGAGGTACTGATGAGGTCGACTGACTGCAGGGTATCGATGATCATTCACATAAAGATTGCAAGGACGCTGATACAAGGCTTTGCTGAGACGGCATACCTTATCGAACTCCGTGGTTCTGCGTTATCTGCATTATTTGTGCGTAATATTCCGGTGTGGATGCCCTCGCGACCAGATAGAGAAAGGGAATTAAATGACGACAGTGGCATTTCATGTCCGAGACTGCGACAGCCCTGTCACTCGGGATGGGTCTTGCCCAGAGCCGTGAGGAGTGTCATCCTTTTGACTCTGTTTCTATTGAAGGATGGACTTTTCATATCTCATACAGGAAAATGACCTTACTACTTTTACAACTCTCTATTTAAAATTCCGGTGTGGAAGCTTGCCATAAAAGTAAACAAAGCCTCGTGATCAGGCATCTCATGTTTCAAGAGGTAGTCGGTCCTTGTCAAATGAGAGTATACGTCAGTAGCTCTTTTGTCGCTTTTGCACAAAATATTTACAGCTCTGATGAATTCAATGCTAGGAAGCACAGTTGAGAGATTATGTCATGCTTCACTTCGGGTTTCTATGTCTTGTGAACCATTTTCGTAGCCGGCGATATAAGACCTGAAGAGGAAGCTTATATCACCTAATAGCTAGCATTAAACAAGCCCCTAGAGGTAACAGAAACAATAATTCTTTGAAATTTCAATCATGTTTTCACTAGTGGCTTTGATAATGGACATCATAAAGGGTTATACAGTTCCAAAAAATTTAGATACTTTGTACATGTACAAGGTCTCTTGTGAATCGAAATTGTTTACGCCCACCTTTCCAATGCGCCTGATGCTCCCAGTAAAGTTTACTTTTAGGCTCTTTGCTTACCATTGTGCTCATCGGATGATAACAAGTGATTTATTCCTATTTTTTATCTAATCCATTTTTTATTCGAATGTATCACAGACAAAGAAGGTCCTGGCTTCCTTCCACGATCACTACAGCGTTAGACCAACAACCTTATTATTAAAACGGAAGACTTAGTCTACTGGCCAAAATCTCCGTCGTACATCTATCTCTTTTAAGCATTTTACCTCAAGGCTTAAGCTTACTCTCAAAATACCAAGCACTAAGTCATGATCTCTCGTTCAATCCTCAACGCTCGGTGCTAATCTATCCTGTATTCATGACAAAGGAGTGCGGTCAATTCTCCATGAATAATTACAAGGCGATACACTTATTTCCACGTCTTTTTGATGTCATTTTATGTTTATGTCATAATGGTCTTGGTAGGGAAGCCGATGGATTGGCAGGCGCTATGAACTTACAATGAATCTCTAAGAAGCAGATGCTTGTGGTATTTGTAAGAGGACTGGAGCTCTAAACATAGACTCAAAGAAATCCTATGGATCTCATAATTAAGTGGTTCCATCCAATTCGTTTTATTGACGTGTGGAGAAGGTTGGCTTTGAGACTTTGTCTAACTCGAACACGTCTTGGACAAAACTATCCTCAAGTTTTCGGTGCTTGAGAAATCTATTTCATAAAAGAATTAACAGATATCAGAATACTTTCTGAGTTAGAAGATCCAAGGTAGTTTTAATCCATTCGGGGGAGGGTTGCATGTCGTGTAAAGAAGCAGAAGTTTCAATACGAATTGGATGCTAAACTAGGACGAAGCTACTAGCGGTACGGCTTGGGACTCTTGTTATTACAGCAGGCCATGGTATCGACATTGGATTAAATCCTTACTATTATAGGTAGATTTTTATTAATTTGCTGGAGCAGTTCGTGAGATATGATAGGCAGGAGCCAAAAAAACGACATGTTCATCAATCTAAATAATTTCTGCTCTTGAAATCTAAAGGCAAAATAGTATTTATATTACCATTATACTTAAGTAAATTCAATAGTACCATTAAAACACTCTATGACAGCTTCATAATGGGACATAATATAGCTTTTCCAGGCTTGGATCCTGCGATGTAGCCGATTACTAACTAGGAAAAGGAGACGTAATGGCTTCTATGCAACTGAGAAGCCTTTAACGGCATTGAATGTAGGCGCTCAGCATTTGACAATATATTTGCACCCAACTAGCATGCACTCACTGTTTCAAGTCTGATCATAGCCACGTCATATATCCTGAAGAACCTGAACATATTAGATATCCCAACTGATAGATAGTCTTTATGAGACAGCTAGCTATCTCTGCCTGCGTGGATCCTACGAGCAATGTCAGCTTCAATTTCATCTACAAGACTTACACAGATAATAGGAGATAGGTCATTGTAAGAGTAACCACTATCCACATGAAGGAACCTGAGGTGGTAGCTGACTGGGTGACTTGAAGGACAACAAGAACCAGGAGAAGCAACTGTTCTTGCGGTCAAATTCGAAGGTGACGCAGACGAAACAGGTACAGAGTTCTCATCGCAGAAAACTCAGTATTCTGCATCAATAATCTATAACCCCAACAACCTTCTTTGTGCATGTTTTGTAGCATATTACATTCTACTGCTAACTATGCAGTATACGACTTACAAAGCCAAGATATCTACTCATCTCAACATATCCGTTACCTCGCTCAAGAAAGCTTTTGCTAAGCGGTCCAAACGGAACTTAAAGCTTGAAGATTCAGGATTGGAGAGCGGCCAGTGGTTTCTAGCTTCGTTGATAATTACAATGATGGCCATGTTTACTTGTGATCAACGTATTTGATTCTCCTTGCAGGATTGGCAAAGAGCACCAGCAAATCCTGTCAAAGGTGCCCCAGACCATGTGGATGAATTTAGCTCGAGATAAAAAGTAAGAAGTCTCGTTTACATGTTACATGAAAGGTTGATTTGGTTCGAGAAGACGGATTTCCTTGTGTGAAGAAATTGCGGTTGTCCATAGTTGCACTAGTATTCCTAGCTAGGACTAGCGCACCAAGTATATCCTCTCAAGCCATCACTCTCATCTTGCCCGCCCGCTTTTGGGCATTTCTTTCGTATGACAGTTTATTCATTCTCTTCAATGGTGCTACGATCCTTCTTTGCCCATTAGAATGGGCAACTACTACCCTTCTGGGCCGAGGATGCCAGCCTTTTCTCGTCTACTTGCCACGGTGCACCAGCAGAGCATCAAGGCTAGTGATTGTACGACCTCAATATCCTTCGGAATGGCTGCTAAACATATGTATTTTGGGATGGGAGCTCGAGAACATAATGTATCCACCACCAGGGGAGATCTTCAGGGGGCAGGATTTCAACTGCGCCATACATTCCAGTGGCGGCCGGAACTGGAAAGCGCGCATGCAGTTGAGGCTTGTTTTTTTCTTAAGCAAGGGATTGTTCCTGAATTTCTTGACACAAGTTTTTGGATTATTTCTCCGAGCCCTTTGGTGCAGAAGCGATACTCATGCTGTGGCTATAGCTAGTAAGCTGTCTTCATCGCAGACCAGCCTCGAGCAGAGAATAGTTCCACTTGCGATCTCAAGTGATGTACGCAATAGCACTTTTACGCCAGCCAACACCATGATGTCGGTTCAAAATGGCATGAAATTTTCCAGAATTCGACCTAGTAGTGGCCAATTCCTGGGGATTGTGATATCAATAGTCACTCATGTAGGGTAGTTGGGGTCGCAAAACAGGGGTGCGGGAAACTTTGGGGAAAGGCGAGAATGTAATATCCAAGGGATATGATTGCCACAAGTCTTCATAAAGCACTGTTTTGCAACTTTCTCTGCTTGGGTCCTCACTTGATACTATCGTTCTCACTTTTCTTTTTACGGCCTTCATTATGATGTTCTCTATCACTACACTCGTTTTATCTCTTAACGTATTGGCCACTCTACCAACTGTTCTTGCTGGATTAAGTACATCTTCCTATCGAAATATAGCGGTATACTATGGCAAGTCCACCTAATTTATTTTAGAATAAGAACCTCATTAACAAATCGCTAGGCCAGAATTCTTATGGCGCAGGCTCTGGCCCTCTCGCTCAGCAACGACTTTCGGCATACTGCTCAAGTCAGCCAACACTACTAGCTGCAAATTTCAAATCACTAACCTTTGACAGATACTAATTTCAATGTGATTTCTGAATAAATCAAGATAACTGCATCTCTGACTGTATTGCAGATAATTCCACTGGCATTTCTCCTCTCGATAACGAATCCAACAATCAATTTTGCAAATGCCGGTAATAATTGCACGGCAGTCTCTGGCTCAACATTGTTGAGCTGTCCGCAACTTGAGTATATATCTTCAGTCTTGTTCTGGGGAACAGGTGTGCTAAATTTCGATAGGGCCGATATAGCAACGTGCCAAAACACATATGGAAAAACAATTTTGCTTTCTGTTGGCGGAGCCACTTATACTGAAGGTGGCTTCTCCAGTCCAGCTGCCGCATTAGCTGCAGCTAATAACATATGGGCGATATTTGGCCCTGTACAATCCGGGTCTACTGCAGTCCGCCCGTTTGGAAAATCAGTCATTGATGGCTTTGATTTCGATTTCGAAAGCACCGTTTCAAATATGGTACCTTTTGCAAACCAACTCAGATTGCTCATGGATACAGCCACTTCAGCGGGAGGCAAAAGATACTTCCTCACGGCAGCGCCTCAATGCCCATACCCTGACCTTGCTGATAACAGCATGCTCAGCGGCACGGTTTACTTTGATGCCATATGGGTTCAATTTTACAATAACTACTGCGGACTTCAATCTTTCGTCCCAGGCTCTACTACACAAAATAATTTCGATTTCGCCACCTGGGACAATTGGGCCAAGACAGTTTCCCTAAACCGCAATGTAAAGGTTTTTCTAGGTGTCCCAGCAGCACCAACAGCTGCAGGATCAGGGTACTTACCCCCGGCCTCTCTTGCACCTATTATCAAATACTGCCAGACCTTTTCTTCTTTTGGTGGTGTGATGATGTGGGACATGAGTCAAGCCTATGCAAACCCTGGGTTTCTAAATGCTGTGGCATTGGCCCTAGGAATGTCCGCTCCAAGTAGTACAATGACTACTCCTACATCTTCCAAACCCACTACGTCTGTAGCTATCACCACGTCAAAATCCTCATCCAGCACTTCAGCACCTACAACGCTCAAGGTAACAACGACGCCTAAATCCTCCACAGCCTCAACTAGTAGCACTGCCCCTGGCAAAGCCTCACTGGTTACCGAATGGAACCAATGTGGAGGTCAAGGCTACACAGGGTCAACCCAATGTGTTCCAGGCCTTATCTGCCTGTATTCCACTACCTGGTGGTCTGCATGCAGACAGCCTTCAGCAGCTGGTACCACACCCGCACCACCGTTACCAAGCCCATCAACACTGAAACCTTCATCCTCTAGCTCTAAGACCTCTACATCGTCATCATCGAAAGTCACATCCAGCACGTCCTCAACAGCCCCAGCTAGCCAGCCAACATACGTAACCGAATACAATCAATGCGGCGGGCAAGCTTTCCGAGGCCGCACTCAATGCGGTCCAGGCTTGATATGTGTAGCGAATAGCATCTGGTACTCGCAATGCGAGAAAGATCCCAACTACAAGCCTGTAGGTCTGGCGGCCTGGATGCAGTGCGGCGGTCTGGGATGGACTGGAGCCACCGTTTGCCAGGCCGGCTTGAACTGTGTTACCTATGGAACTTATTATTCACAGTGTCAATGAATGCCTGGTGGCGTCTGAACTCAGGGCATCTGTAAAAGGTGTTAGTTTGTTGCATTGCTGCAAGCCTAGTAATAGTGCTCACTTCAATATTTGTTTTCGTTCTTCCACTTCTTTGTTTCTGAGCTGTCTACATCATGATCACGAACAAGAGAATGATGGCTGTCACGTTTACGTTACGCTCCACTTCCTTGGTCGTTATTTGTTTGCTTTCCTTTCCTTTCCTCTACTTGTCCATACCGCTCTTGGGCCATTTAGATATAAATAAGAGTAAACGTTGTCAAATATAAAAGTATGTCATTTTTATTTCAATCTACACGTCTCTGAAAGGGAGGGGGTCCGGGGGGCGCACTTGCACAATGCTACTACTTCTCCCAAAAAAATGATATTCTACATATGTCTCTCTAAAGGCTAGTCCATGCGTTCAAACAATTGGTGTTGAAATCTGTTGAAATCTGTTGAAATCCGTATAGAAAGGCGGTATCTAAATATATGCGTAAAAGATAATCAAACGATTGAACGAATTCATTCAATACAAAATGTTGTATTGAGTTCACAACAAGAAGTATAATCCACGCTTGGTTTATTTTGTGACTACATCGCAATCTGTGGTATTTTAATTTCTTCTTATATCACCTGGGCCATGTATGTATAACTTTGAGTATTTGATGGCCTTCAGGCAGTACTTGACCGCTAACAAAGCGTATCTGACGAACACAAATGAGTATAGTGGATTTCAAAATTCTTTTTCATGATAAGGTTGGTATCAAGCTTCCACATCAGCAGTGTATATCCACGTGCCAATTTCCACATACAGATCATCCAAGCAGATCCATAATAATAATAATAATATACCAAAATCTCATCCAAATAAACCTGGAAATAAAGACAAAAGTGGTATCTCTAGAGCCTGGTTCCCATGTTCACGTGCACAGCTTTGACATTGCAATATCCCGCCAAGCCAGCCTCACCCAGCTCACGTCCAATACCACTCTGCTTGACACCACCGAATGGGATTCTGAAGTCGGAGTCGTTGCTGCTGTTGATCCAGACCATACCGGCCTCGATGCGCTTTGCAACACGGTGTGCACGTGTGATGTCCTGAGTGAAAATGGCGCTTCCGAGGCCATAGGTGGTGTCATTAGCCATCTCAAGAGCTTCCTCTTCTGTCTTGAAGGAGGCAATTACGACAAAGGGTCCAAAGACTTCTTCTTGATAGATCTTCATACTTGGCTTGACATCTGTGAAGACTGTGGGGGTGATGAAGAATCCTTTGCCGGATGGGCCAACGGATGTGAATGCTTCGCCACCAGAGGCCAAGGTAGCACCCTCGTCTTTGCCGGCCTGTACATAGGAGAGAACACGCTCATATTGTGCCTTGGTTACTTGGGGCCCTTGGAAGGTTGATTCAGCGAAAGGATCACCAACGATGGATACCTCTTTCACGTGCTTCTTGAAGTCAGCAATAAAGCTTTGGTAGACGGATTCTTGAACCAAAATTCTGGAGGTTGCGGTACAGATCTGGCCTTGATTGGACATAATGCCTGAATACAGTTAGGAATTGACCACCAATCTGTGAATAGATAACTTACCAATGTGAGCCCACTTAACAGCCTGATCCAGATCGGCATCGTCAAAGACCAAAAGTGGAGACTTTCCACCGGTCTCAAGAGTAATATTCTTGATATTAATGGCAGCCATCTTCATGATCTCCTTTCCGGTACTAGTGCTACCAGTAAAAGCAATCTTATCAACATCCAAATGAGACGCAATAGCAGCCCCAGCTTCTCGTCCGAATCCGTTCAGGATGTTAACCACTCCTGGTGGGAAGCCAGCTTCCTTGATTAGAGTAGCCAAGTACAAAATACTCAAAGGCGTTTGCTCGGCAGCTTTAATAACGACGGTGTTTCCACAAGCCAGAGCCGGGCCTAACTTCCATGCAGCCATAGCAAGGGGGTAGTTCCATGGGATGATCTGTCCGCACACACCCAATGGCTCCTTAATCGTATACGCAAACTTAGCGGCACCAGTATCGATAACCTGGCCATGGAGCTTATCCGCATAACCACCATAATATCTCAAAGTGTTTTGGACTTCGCCTACATCCTCGGTAACGGCGACACTGTATGGCTTTCCGTTATCCCAGGTCTCAATGGTGGCTAAGGTCTCGGCGTGGGCAGCGACTAAGTCGGAGAGCTTGATCATAAGGTTACCACGGTCGGTGGGGGCCATGTCCCGCCATGAAGGATCCTTGAAAGCCTTCCGCGCAGCCTTGACGGCGGCATCAACATCATCTGCGGTTGCGGCATAAACGGAAGTGATCTCGCTCTCATCACTATCCAGCATTGCAGCGTCAGAGTTTACCCGTGACCCAGGTTCAAAAGACAACTTACGTAGGGTTGATAGTGGTCAATTTTTGGCCATTGCTGCTCTTAACGAACTCGCCGCCAATAAAGAGACCAATTGGTTGGGTATACTTGTGCCCATTGGGAGCAGTAAGCTCAATTGAGAGATCGGACATCTTGCGAGAGGAGCTGCTGAGAGCTCTATCGGGGATGCGGTCGATAAAGAGAGGGGAAGGGCAGCTTTGAGAAGACGAGAAAGACGAGAGCTTCGAGCGGGCAGGTTGTATTTTTTGCAAGTGGTGCAGCAAGAGAAGAGGTCTGGACATGAGGAAAGGGAGAGAAGAGGAGGGGAAGGGGCGGGGGTGAAGCTTTAAAGCTTTACAGGACTGGTAAACGGGACAAGGTGGGATGGGTAAGCTCTCCGCTGGGATCTGGTGGGCATGTGTACTTCGGATGACCACAGAGCGTCAAGAGTGGTGGTGCACGAGGCTTTCTGTACGGATGATTCGTGTAGGGAAAGTGCAAAAGGGTCAAGCTGTCGTACAAGTTGGGGAATTCGAAGCGTCAATTTCTCTTATCCCAGCCGATAAGGCGGATCAAGCCCAGCAAGAGGATATGCATGCCTAAACCGGCTAGCTCGCCTGTTCTGCCCCGCGATGACAGAAAGGCGGTACTGCAGGATTGGGAAGTTATTCGGGCCACCAGCCTCACATTCCACGCTAGATGACTCCAACATCGCGAATGTTAATAATGGCTTTGACAACCGCTCAACTCTGCAATGAAGGCCCATGCCCATGCCCATGCCCATCCAAGCCGGTACGCATCCAATGATCGAGTATGGGGAACCTTTCGCCATTCGCTAATCTAGAGACCCGCTATTCCAGCGTTCTCCTTAAGCTACATGACATATGTACCGTACCGAGTGCCTCGAATTGAACCCCTTCTCTGCATTTGTCTCCCTTCCAAGTTTCCAGTTTACCGCACTGCAGCCTAGGCGAAACCTACAATACTATAGCAGGCTCTCGAATAAGGGGTCCAAACTGGAAGCCTATTACGAAGCCAATTACTCTCTTACTTTCACTCGACCGGTACATTTGAAGATCATGACGCCCTTACCCCACCAGGTCCCCCCCCCCCCCCCGAGCAGCTCAACGGGCCCCGGAAGTCAGATAGGCGTGGCTCGCTAGCACAAGGCCGTATGCTACATGTATCGCTAAAAATGAGCAGTGTCTGAAAGCGTGGACGCAAGGGAGATCATGAAGTCGTTGCTACTGATTGGCTTCCAGCCATTGCCAGGAGGAAGGGGGCCGTGGAATTCATTCCTCTCATCAAGCTTTGCTCAAAGTCAAGGTGGGTGAAAAGCTGTCACACTCCTCCGTGGTAATGACCCCGCAAAATTAAGGGAATATTACTTCAATGCTTTCACGTGATCATAGACTACGCTGCTGCTCTGCGCTGCACTACTGCTTCACAAGACATACCCAAGTTTGAGATCTGTTCTTGATCCCCCGAAAGTTTTCTCCCTATCTTCTCCATACATCTGCCTTTCCATCCAGAGATATTCTGCATCGAGGAACAGAGTTTCGATTTCCTCGCTTCGTACTTTCACGACCACCTTGCATGAAGACATGCATATGCATATATAAGTGAGACATACACACAACACCGCCAGCCAACTTTGAAATGATCATACGACGAAAATTCATAGCTGAGAAATAACAAACTTGCTGCTTTTTTTCTTTTATATACCAGCCATGCTACCAAAGCACCCTATAGACAGAATCAACTCGGAGCAATATATACCGCGCGCGCTAAGCAGTCACATATCCAGCATGTTTCCCTCTATCCACGAGAAAGCAACACCAATTATTTTTTTTCTCATTCCCAAATCTCCCAGCTGTAACACCGCCTCTCCTAAAGCCCTTCCAAATTGGATATATAAATAGATAAGTATATCCCCCCCCCCAAAAGCACCCACCCGAACTGTCCAAATAAGACCCGATGGTCAAGACGAATCGAGATACAGTATTACGTGGGTACAGAACCAAAACAAGAAAATGAGCGCATTGGGAACAGAATAAAGGGTATAAAACGCGTTACAAAAACAAAACCAAACCGAACAAATAATAAAAAATCCGAAGCAAACAGGGCTTCATATATAGAAAAAATCGGTCGCCCGATGCAATGCACAACCAGTGCGATCTTCAATGCTAATCATTATGTTCACCTAGATGCTAGGGACCAGAAGGAAAATTATCCGTATAAATATACAACGGCACGGATAAACACCTCTTACACAGAACACACGCATCCCTTCTGTCACTGTGCAAGACTACCCACCAGGCCCGTTTGGTTATCGGCGCCCGCTGTTTTCGCTAGACCATCGGCGATCAAAGAGTGGTGGCCGAGCATATGGATCATATGGCGGTTGGGGCGCAGCAGTTGGAGCTGGTGGCATGTTCGGAGCACTGGAAAGTGCTGTCGGATTATCGATCCTCAGAGGTGGAAGGATAGGTTGTCCCATGAACCCTGTACTTTGAACGGGCGGTAGTGTAGTTGCTGGTGGCATTTGAAATGGTGCCGGTGTGAAGTCACCCTGAGCATTGGTTCTCTGTCGTCGAGATGCTCGTTCTTGGCCGCTTTCATAGTTAGGGGGAGGTGCCTGCGCTGCTGGTGCCCCTGTTGGTTGACCTGGAGGAGGTGGTGGTGGAAAGCTTGAAGAGCCAGTTCTTATAGCTCGTGGACTCGGTGGACCTTGCAAAGCCGTCTCTCGCAAACCAGGAGTTCTGAAAATCACATCTCTGAAGCGGTCCCTCTCATTTCTGTAGTAATCCCTCTCTTGCTCGACTTCCCTTACTCTTCTTTCCAGTTCTCGCTGCGCTTGCTGTAGTCTATCGATATTACTGGAAGCCTCTCTCTCCTTTTCTTTCCTACGTTGACGGAATCGCGCTGAGGCTCCTGCATTGCGCGCACGTTTCTCGTCAGCCAACCGGGACGCTTGGTGTACATCTACTGGTACATGATACAAGCCTTGAGACGTGGTTATAGTCAGAATTTGAACAGGATGATCAGAAGAAGATGGAGAGTGGTCTCTAGGATCGATGATGGGTTGAAAACCGTCGGAAGGATTAGTGAGACTTTTGTGCTTACCTTCAGGGCCACCGCCAAATGCCATTCCTCCAGCCTGCTGTAACGACGATCCTGGGAAGTAGTTCTGACTGGGAGGAGGTAACCCGCTTGACGGATGATACGATGCTGGTGAAGTCTGCGTTGAAGGGATATGTGATGAGGCAGACATGCTGGGACTAACGCTCTGAGAGTGAGGAGGCTGTGTAGAACCCGAATAGGCTCCACTTTGACGACTCTCAAGTGGAGTAGATACCGGAGGAAAGCCATAGTGCTGCTGCTGTTGGTGTTGGTGTTGGTGATGCTGCTGAGTTTGCGGAGTAGGCATAGCTGCAGACTCAGAGCCAGCAGCCGGGCCAGAATCAGACGCAAAAGTTCGGCTTCTAGATCCGATGAATGGCGATCGTTGTGCGTCCCTAGTTCCTGTGATAGGTCCCATTCCAACGCTGACAGTCCGCGGGGATCTTGGAGTCAAGATTCGTCGTCCTCTAGAAAGAGAATCTTGGGAATTCCCCAAATATCCTTGGTTGGGGCCTGTTGAAGAAGGACTCGCTCCGAGTTGTGAACCTTGTCCAAAAGATGAGTGGATTGAAGAATGAGGAGACCCTGCACTTGGTTGACGGCCTGAGGATCCTGATCCAGCACTATCTGGCTCGGCTGGGTTTAAGATGGATAACACACCCAAGTCTCTGCTGGTTGTGACGGTCTGAGCTAGAGCTCGAGACTGAGGGGATGGCAATGTATTGTGTCCCGAGCGCAAGTCTGGTCTTTGTTCTGTTCGCCATTCAGTTTGCTGTCCGGTCTGCTGTGGGCCATCTCGAAGCTTTACAGGCGGTAGGATTACTCTCTGCCCGTCTGTAGATGATCGAGATGCAGGACGAGACGCAGAAGGCTGCTGCGACATCGAGTCCTGATCCTCCAACTCCTTGTTGTCCCGAAGGACGGAACATTGACCTTTCCCACTCCCTTCCCAACTTTGCTGGTAGCTCTGGAGCTTATTGACAAATTCCTCAAGCCTCTTCTCCAGGATTTCGGGGGACCTTGACTGCCCTGTCACGTAATTTCCCTGTTTGCTGTTTTGTTCAACCTCTTGGTGAGAAATCACGCTAGGTTTCTGGTCGCGCAAAGGGCGCTGCGTCCCTTGTACAGCCAGGACGAATAGATGAGATGGGACGGCCAATGAGGCTTCCCAGGAAGTAATCTAGGATAAAGAAGAGGATTTGATGTTATAGAAGGGTGCAAACAGGGATCAAGTCTGATTGTCTTGCCATCAAGCGAGGATAATTAGCACGAGGATATTTTCGAGGATGTTCTGACCCAGGACGGCGAGCGATATCTGATATATATAAATATTGCGTGCCTGGGAGATGTGACGAACTGCTCCGACAGGGATACCAAGGCGATAATGATGGTTCAAGAAACTGGTAGTAAGCTGTTATGCTTCTGTCTCCGAAAAATCTCGATGCGAACGAGATACTACACTAGTCGGGATCTGGTAGTCGTTACTTGAGCTCCAAACACCAAAACTACGAAGCGCATCTGAGAAGACTAGCGACCGTCTACGAGGGAACAAACATACAGAATGATTGACACCTCCGAATTTTGTATTCGAGAAATCGTCGGGACTCGAGGCTCGTCCGGCTGGCTGACGCTATGCGACTGGCTGATGAGCTCGACGGGAGACTGTGCGGAAAGGTAGCTGAGCTCCAGGAACTTTGTTTTTCGTATGTACTGCCGACTTGGGTAAGCAGGCGAGGTTGCGAGCTTGTTCAGGACTGTGCCTATGAATCGATCCGAAGACTGTGCAACAGAGGTGTAAGGGATTCAGTAGTCTTTACTCGCAAGCTCAGTGTCATTGTTGTAGTAGTGGATGAGAACAAAGATGTCGACGGTTGGCAAGGTGGATGACCCCCAAGCTTTGAAGAGTCGTCCCAGTCCTAGTCCCCGTCGCCGTCCCACGCGCGCACCGCACACCGTTATTACTTGCCCACAGACCTTTTTGGCTCTTCACCGCGTCTACTGTGCTGTGCTGCCCTGCCTGACTGGGTTTCGTAGCAGGACAGGACAGGACAGGTCGGTAGCTAGCTACCTAGTCGTAGTTGCACTTACATCAGGCACTTTTGTCCCATGCCCTACCTACCCTGCCCTGCGCCAGAGATCACATCGGCCAGGGTTGTAGCAGAGCGGGCCCTACATGCTGGTAAACCTTTACGGTGGGAGCTGGAGCTGCTGCATTGCTGATGCTGGTGCTGGTGCTGGCCGGCTCAAGGACGGTTTGGCAAGGGGCCAGGACAGGGGTCAGTAGTGACATAATGCCTGGCATGACTACGCTCGAGGAGGGTTAGGCCAGCTTGTAGAGATTCCCAGAAGTTCCCAGGAAACGCTGGCCTCGCACGCTGCCGGGGAATGCAGGCGCGGAAGGCGGGAGACCAAGCGTTGGAAGCTGTCCCCAGACCCCTGCTGTTGGTGGGCGGACAGTGGGCAGCTCGGCCAAGGTTGCCAGTTGATTTGGCGGATGCCCTTGGTAGGTGCTCGATGTGCAGAACATAATTCGTATGGTGGGTATTATCCATGGGCGTGCCCCCGTTCGTCAGCATGATGCATTGCAATTCCAATGGCCCGGTGTTCAGCTCCAGGCCCGTCATCAAGCTCCAACTGTGCCTCTGCCCGAAATCAGGGTTGTTCTGCGCACACAGCAGGCGGGCAGTTGGCATGTTGGTTGGCGATGATGCCGCCGACCAAGGACGGCTTGCGCAACGAAGGACTAGGAGCAAGCGCCAAAGGGAGACGGTACCTGATATGGGAGTCGCCGATGATTTCCTTTCTTCGGACCCATGCCCAGTATTTCTTCTCTCGCACGGGAATCAGAATGCACTGGGCACATCAAGGGCAGTAACACGTTCCCATCTTTATGTTGGCACAGGTCATAGAAAAAAAATAATGACCATGCTATGCTACTTGTGTGTGACAACCTTGATGCTTCTCCTTGGCCGTTGAACAACGGTGCCCTAGCCCAGACCAGCAGGAGGAGGAGCAACAGAAGCAAATGGAAATTGGCCAAATCAGGTCCAGCAAACTAATTACCATGCCACGAGGTGGTGAGGCGATATTGACAGCGTCCTATCTAAAGCGGATGTGACATGGCGTGTCTACGCTAAGGACCGTACGGAACGGAGTCCAGGAAAGTGAGGTTGTACCTGGGACCACTCTATTCCCTCCCCCCAATATTCCCTTGGTAGCGAGGGAACTGGATGTCGCTACCAAGCTTTACTGAGACTCTACGATGGTATTGGCGTCGTCCGCGCGGGCAGCGAGCAAAGCTGCGCTGAGGTGCCCTGCGTTAGTACGGCACGCACCATTTATGGTTTAAGCCAGCCAGAAGCTATGCGAAGCAACTAATGCGGCGAGCGATACCGACAAGTTCTTGACCGGAGAAAATAGTGACAACTGCAGCTCCTATATGTATGCCGATAGTGATAGATTTCTGCATTAGCCGCGTTCATTATTAAGGCATGCTGTGCAGTACATCCTGCACTGTGCCCGAGCGATCGACTTGAGAGTGTAGCGTGATAATGCGCCGTACTTGCATGTCACTGTTTTATGCTTCAGCATTGCTTTTAACCGTTGGCTCCGCGCTGGGGCTGCTGTACGTTGACGCCGGAGAAGGACGAATGCAGAGTAGAGAGAGGAGAGAATCGATGCTAGGGATTCTAGGAGTACCATGACGCGCACTCCACGATCTGAACGGGGAAGTGGTCGACGGTCCCTACCCTACAGTAGAGTCGAGTGGTCAGTACAAAAGGGGTGGGCCGGCAAGAGACGATGGCCGCAACCAAAGAAAATGTCGTGCCTCACGTTTTCCCGCATGAGATGTTTTGCAGGAAACACACTCACAGAGACAATGGATGGTGGCGTGGTGGCTGGACTGGTGGATGTGGACGTGCTGCGTTGTCGACACTATTTGGTCTCAGCACGGCTTCGCGAGGGATAGGGCGTTAGGAACTATGCCCCAACGGCGCAGGTCAGTATGCTCCTCTCACGCATCTGGTTGGCTATCTGCGACGAGGCTCTGCAGCATCGTCCCTTAGACCTACAGATGCAACGGAAAACGGTGTAGGAGGAGGAACGACAAAGCGATTGTCGGGTCACTAACTGCTCTTGTGACTTGGGCGTTTCCTTTTAGCCTCCGCGTCCGCGGAAGGATAGCACAGCCTCTCCATTTGCCATTTGCCGAGGTGCAAGAGCATAGCATCACCCATCGCGAGAAACTAGAGCAAACGCACATGAGGAGATCTGATGAAAGAGCGGCATTTCTCTGTCACTGCTACAGCAAAAAGGAATTCGCAAGATTCTTGCTTTTTATCCTTTGCCCGAGGTCATTTTTCATATCTGTAGTTTCCAAACGCCCTATTCATTATCCAAACCCATTGAGGTGTTTTGTTTCTTCTTCGTGCCTCAGCGGTGTTCTTCCAGGTATGATGGCAGAGCACGTCTTCACCGATCGATTCCGAGTGCCTTCGTCTGTGCTTTTTTCTTCTTCTTCCTTTGCTTCTTCTCCTTCCCCTTGCTCTTCTTCATTCGCAGCGGCTATGTACATACACAGTATGATGCCCACAGTACCCTTAGTGTTCGTCCTCCGTACCACTAAGTAAACGTAGATCAGAAATTGAGGTGCATGCTTCCCGTGGATGGCAGCAGCCCTGCCCCATTGCCACCAAACACAAAAAAAGCAAGATATTCTTTTTTGCTTACAGTCAGTCTCCCTGACACCCTGCGATCCTGGTCGTTTTAGGGGACGACCTCCTCCGGAATATGGCAGGGTTGCGTGGTTCTGCATTCTCCGGTAACAAAGTCGCCAGATCCTTGAGCCCACGAGCAACCCCAGGTTAACACCCTTGGTAATTAAACGACGGTCGATGATGCCCGTCGTTGTGCGGAGCCATCGAAGACTTAGCTATCAATCCTGTGATTGCGCAAAGAACGGCAGGTCTGATTTAACCCTATGTTTTGCTTGCAACGGCATTCTTAATGATCCTTCATCAGGCCGCGACGCCGCCATACTTTCCTCAGCGTTCCACTTGCTGGGTTCACCGTCGGAAAAAGGATGTGATCTTGCAGAATGTGCCTCACGACCTCTGTATCCCAACAAGATAAACAATTGGACATAGCAACCGGGAGGCGACTGATTTATTGCCCCAATTTACGCCCTGGTCGAGGAAATTGGTCCCGCGCCCACTCTTCTCGTATCCTTGAATCCACCATACTGGTGAGCGGCAAGTAAGATGAGTTGCAGTAGTTCGACTTCTGGGGGGTTCACTGCGCACTGATCATACCGCGATGGTTTCGAGAAAGCCGCAAACTAGGCTTGAGTAATGTACTATATTCTTCCTGGTTCCATTGCCTCTCTCCTCACCCGACCCCATCGATGTGCCCCAAATATGCCTATTCAGGAAATTTATCGACTTTTCAAATATATGCCGACCCAAGTCAGTGCTCTTGCCCCGGGTTGTTAGCGCTAAGGAAAGGTTTCCTGATGATCGAATGTCGATATACAGACTTTCCAGCATGGTGTATGACCTGGGAAATTTCATGGAGCAGGTAGGTCTATGAGTAGTATTAGGGTGCTAAATAACAGCGCCACTTTGATAATATCTCACGATGTTGTAGAAAGGAAGCTGGTCGCACGCACGATGCTGTTTGATTAGTGTGTTTACTCCATTTCACTAGGCAATTAGCGACGAGGGAGGCAAGAGAAATGCTGTACCTCAGTGGGCAGCGCGCCCCGTGCCGCCCCAGCACCGATGACAGCGCTTGAGTCTTGAACGTGTCTGCTTCAAAGAATGATGGTAATAAGGGACCCTAGTCCTAACCACTTATGGTACAGTACCTAGGAAAATAACAATGATGTATGTGGCTTCCAGGAAAGTAAGTATGCCTTGACGTCTAAGCGCGAGAAGATCATGCCAACCTAACTCTCCTACCCTATTCACAGAGAACAAAGGTACAACTAGATGGGCTGGATGCAACTATGTCCAGTCCATTGCATACTCTAGATAATATTGGCTATAATACTCGAAGACTGGCCAAAGCATGGTCCAGGAAATTGACCCTAGCGAGTCGAGATTTCGCTCTAGAGCAGTCAGTCAAAACACGGTAGCCAAGAGGGACGACTTTGTTCTTTGCAGCAACGGTGAAGATCGTCTCCCCGAAGACCAGCAACTAATGTGCATGGACCAGCAGGGCATCGCATCATCATGCCATGTCGGTTGAGAAACTATATTGCTATTCCAGGTTCACATTGATAGGCTTGGCGCTCCGGGGAGCTCGCCTGGTGGGATGCCGCAATAAATCCTAGGAAAAATACTTCACGATGTAAGTAGATCCTAGAAGTTTTCTTCTGATCCTTCGAGTTCTCTATCAGATCTGAGAGAACCGAAAGAGGCTTCGATAGCCGCATAGAGGCACTCCTTCCACGCGTCATCCTTGGCACGGATCTTGCATGACTGTATAACTCCATGACAGCTTGACTGTAGGGTAGTGAAATATCAATAAGAAGGAAAAATTCCTTGATCGCCATTATCTTCGTAGACCTCTCGAAGAACATAAAGGTAGTGACTATATTTGTACAAATGCACAAGCGTGATCCACAGTGACTGGCAAGGCATCTGACATAAATTGTAGAGGGCTGCGCCCCAATGGCCCAATCAGTACAGCACATGAACATTGGCAGGGGAACTGAGTCCCTAGCAGAAGAGGATTTTGGGTGTGATTATCCTGTGTATACTCCATACAATATTACCAATTGCTGTATGATTTTCCCGCCGTACCGTTTCCAACCATGAAGACGTAGCGATCCCCTTCACGTTCTGGTCAGACTTGGCAACATGTAGGGGGAGCTTGTTGCCTCGACCTGTTCATCGTCTACTCTAGCTGGGGACTGAAGGGTCGTATTCAGGAGCTCAGTGCTAATCCCAAACCCAAGCGGTCGGTTCTAGCGCCGCGGGACAGGTCACCAGAACGCTGGATGCTGGATCTTATCCTTTCAGCTGTCGCCACAAGATGACCGCCCCCAATCTGGGACAAATGAGATAAATACGCCATCAACTCAGCCAGGATCCAGGAAGATCCAGGTAATTTATTGGTTGATCCACAGCCCGATCTTGCTGGAAAGAATGCGAAAACGAATGCCATTTGACAGAACGCAGAAAGAGCTAAATGATGAGGAGATACAAGTTCGAACGGTGCTACCTTGTAACCCACTAGCTCGGCGCCTGCTGAAGTTGCACACCTCCTTTCGTGCGGTCCCGCCAGCTTCCCTTACCTCTTCCAGTACAGCACTGTCCTTTGACTCTGTCATCCACCTGGCGAACCAGAGCACAAGCCGGGGGCCACAGTCAGCCGTTGATGCAGGTAAGGCAGATCTTCTTCTCCTCCCAAGCTGTTCTCGTGGTGAAAGGGTCGGGAAAAGTCTACATCACACACCACATGATTGCAGCTCAATAGTGCGACCATCTGATGCCCAGCTGCGCGGCCAATTATAGCAATTAAGAGCAGAAGTCCCAGCAAATCCAGCCATCTAAGCTGTTGGAGATGGGGCGAGGCGAGGTGAAGGAAGCAGTGTAGAGCTTGCTTGAGGCTGGTCATGGTTGAAGTTTCAAGCTGTACAAATGCAAGTGCATATCCGCAGAGGAAACGAGCTTCCTCCCTGTGCCACATTGTTTCCAATCCCAGATCACCAAATGTGGCGACAATATGGCTGCGGAACATGTACGCGACCCAACTTGCAGGCCGACCTTGTTTGAAGAAAGGACTTCGCACTGTAGCTTGCTCGTCCCGCAGCGATTGGCGTTGGAGAGGCGTCCACGAACTCGGGACCAGTTGCCAAAATATGATTAAAAAATCGGGCACCTTCCCCAGGATCAATCAATAGTTCTCTTCACTACGTACAATTCTTCATCTCACGCACCGGATAAAGTTTGTCTCCTCTCATTTCGTTTCCAAAATCCCAATTCTGATTTACGTCGACAATTCTGAGTCAGGCTAGCTTTCAGCTCCTCCCAGTCAACCCAGCCCACTCAGCACGCAGCAGCCACAGAGATTCTTCTTACGCAGTATACTCCACTGTCGCTGCGCAATGTTCCGGATGACAATACCCTGCTGCTCGGAAGACAATCCGTACGACTGAGTCCGCAATTGTGTGTTTATTATCCTCGGCTCCTTCCTTGATCAGTGCTCCATGCTTCCGTACAGCACCTGCTCCACCCACTGCCTAACATATTCATACACCTACGTACATTGTACTATGCAGTATCTTTCGCCGCCTGTTCCTGGTCCATCCTCCCTTGCTGTATTTCCACGGGGATCATCCTTCCTATGTTCACGTGTGACACCTGCATTAGAGCCTGCAGCAGTGCAGACGTCAGTTACCGAGCCAGAGAGCGAAGATGTTTCGAAGACAGCGGCACTCCTCGGCCCTGCTGCACCGCCGTTCTGATCCAAGTCCACGCTGTCCAGCCAGTGACCAGCGGTCAAGAATACAGTACAGAATCACCATCCGGCTTCTATGATGCGTCGTCCGCGGAACCAATAAACACTATGCACATCACCGGCTTGCGCACGTTAACTGTATACCTTACTCTGGAGTGTCCCACCACTGAGTCCCTTTGCCGGTGCCTTTATGCATATTCAGTGATGGATCTTGATACTGTAGACGGCACCGGCGCTTAGCCAATGTGATCGATCTGGCCCCTGCTCACTAGCTACCATATGCAGGACTTGTTGTACACGCAGTCTGCTGTACCAGGGCACACCTTCAGTTACACGAGGTCAAGGTGCAGCGACGATCCAACAACCTACACACCTCTTCGACTATTTGGCCAAGAAAGTCGTAGAAAGTCGGAAAAGTCAGTTCTCTGATTAGCGGTGAAAGGGCGGCATTGATGTGCTCTGCAGCAAGGTTGTTGTACTAAAGATTTTCAGTGTGGCGGTCAAAATAGCATTTCGGATGTTCCGTATTCTTGACCGAGTGAGTATGCCGACCAACCTCTACCAAGAGCAACCTTGATCCAAGGAGAAATATACTTCCTGAGCGATCCGGGTAACCCGGGTGGTCTGACTATTTGGGAACCCCAACATCCGTTCTTTTGACAATCTCTTGTTAGCCTCGTTCTGATCCATCGTGTCGACTATTACGAGCGATTGCGCACATGTACCAGTTTGAAATTGGAGAGGGGTCCTGGCAGCTGGGTACAACCTGCTTTAGCTGTAGAGTTTACTACACTATATCGGAAGTGTCAGCCAGGATAAATTGTCCTATCCTAGTCTTCAGTGGCCAGGATACAAACTTTGACTTCCGCTGCAATACTCCATCAAGACATGAACCCTGAGGTGTCTGATCATCAGAGTTCAAGGCTGATTATCTTTGTTGCAAAATTCTGATGCTACAACACAGGCCGTCCCTAAGATAAAGAATGAGCTGTAGGAGTATACAACAGGAGAAGCCTCACAAATGGATGGAAAGTTTACGAGAATCCTTCGTTAAGTATCCTTGTAGTGTCTTCACTTAACGCGTACGATATTCGTGTTTTTGGCTCGGACTCCTGTACCCCGCCTATAATTGAAAGTTCGCGACCGTTTCCCTTCTAGGGAAAATCACCAGCCCATATCACCGAGAAGCGTCGAGTAAAGAACGAAAGCCAGAACTCTAATCACACAGAGTACAGCATTCGCCAGTACATGATAGTAGGTATAGGGGTATCGATCCGTCCTCAAAGAGGTTGGCAGTCGGATCGACCTCCAGCTCTGCGGCTTAGGCGTTTGTATTGTATTTCTACCCCCTCTGACGATTGCCAAAAAGGATTTCTTTCGAGAGTGTTAAGATAGTCTTCAACACACTTGGACTATATAGTTCGTGCACGCTTGCCTAACTTCTGGCTTAAGCTTCTGCTCGATCAGTCTGCCTCGCAACATACTTGTTTACTCTACGTATACAGGCACTTGGACCTTTAATATCCTCTTGTTTGGCTGAGATTTCATGGTCAGGAAGTGGAAAGTTCTCGGAAAGGCTTCCGTTATTGTGACTTCTCAACTTCTCAGGGGTACCTATGTATGCTTCATAAGCTGCCAAGTATTGAGCAGCAGCAAAACTCTTTCTTGCTCTGTCTAGACCAGTCTAAGTAGAGTTTGGGAAATAATGATAGCGTGGATGAAATGAGATTATCTTGCCTGCTAGTAGCAATAACTACTTAAACAGGCTTAAACAGGCGTCTTCAAAATCTACACTGTTACTATCATCAATCTTGGGATTGGCACTTCTGCTGTCAGGCTGAAGTTTGGGAATCAAGACTGAAATGACAAAAGAACAACGAAAGTTTATTTTGGTATAAGCTGCAGCTAAAGGGTAATCCACGGGGGCATGTCGAAGAGCTACAAGGCCATCGCAGTGGGCAAAACTTTCTCTGGCCCTTTACCCACTTCAAAGCTTGGCTCACAGTAACTTTGAGCAGTGGCTAGAGTAGTCATTTGATATTCCGAGTGAACCTTAGCTGGCGTACATGCGCACAGATGACGAAAAGTCCTTCAGCTGTTGAGGTTAGTTGGGGGTGCCCACCTGCTCTTTCTTGACGCTGCATGAAGATATCCTAGTAGATCCAATGCTTAGAACAATACGATACTAGGACCTGACTGCCACACCTTGCTAGAGACCATATGATCAACGGGTTATTAAAACTGGTACATGCATAAGGCTGAGCTGGACCTTACCATCCGTTCTGCGACAACCACGTAGAACTCCTAGTCACTGCCGTCAGCATATATGGATAATGGGTCTAGAGTTTTGTGTAACATTATAGCCTTAACAAGATAGCCTTAACAAGAGCAGGTATAGGATAGAGCCTGTGCATGAAGTATCATGTACGGGTGGGACTTGGCTCTCACATCCTTATTAAGAGGTTATGTTAGATTCAAGAAATGCTCACACCGGCCTTGAGACCGACAAAAACTTACTCGCCAGCTCGGCTTTATACCACCTAGGTTAGCAGAGGCAAGACTTACTCGTGGTTAATTTCGTATCCGCGTTCAGATGACAAACCTTGGCTGCTCCTTGATATACAACGAAAGTTAAATCTAAACAAAGACTGGCAACCTCGGGTTGAAAGTACTAAATACGAGCATCGGTGCTTGAAACTCGGGTGAGACTGACGTATCTTCTGGCTTCTCTTTCACTTTTCTCGGTTCTTATTGATTTTAGATATAAGCTGGCTGGATGTTATTTACTTTGCTCTCGCAGTTGTGGCTTTTGCATTGTCGCCAACCTGCTTTGGACTCTCAACGTCCTCTCGCGTGTTGATGAGCCTAGTTGCTTTCTCTAGATTAAGGTGGTGAGCATAATGCTATGAAGCAATATGCTAGATGTTTTCTGACTCCAGATCTATCTGTACATCCATATGTACAATACAGTTTGAAGAGAGGAAAAACCAAGACTTGATCGTTCCCCAGAGACCTCCGTTTTATTGAATCTGGGGCATGGAGGTATTTTGCTTAGTGGCGTTGCGGACAACAGGCCCGGTGAACCGAGTCGGTGAGTGTGTGTGGTTAATTAAAGTAATGAACTGTCCTTATATCTCATAAGACATTCAGGCTATTTGTTTGTGTGTTTTCTGCATTCTTCAGATTTCAATCGTTATATATCTACGCCCTCCTCCTACCTTGAGTTACGACATCTAAAAATTGCTAAACTACGTCAAGACCCGCGCGGTGTTTCTCCGCGCGCGGCGTCTCAGCCAAAGGAACCCCACTTCAAACATCCCACCTTCCCAATCGAGTAGAAAAAGGCCAGAGACATACATTCACGAAGAAAAAGCAACAGCAAGTAATACACGAGGAAGTAAGAACTGAATAAAGGACGAGGAAGGGCATAATCAAAGAAGAGGACAGAGAAGGAGACAGACACAGCAACAATGGCCGAAATCAAGACCTGGACCGTCACCAAACCGTACATCAACCTCCACTGCGCATTAGGAGAGGGCCCATACTACGAAGCCAGCACCAACACACTGCGATTTGTAGACATCAAGAAGAAGCGCCTACACACCCTCTCGCTCGCCGCCCCTATCTCCGACCCAGAAAACCCCGGCGATGCCCTCCACACGCTTGAGCTAGACATGCCCGTTGGTGTGACAGCCGACATTGAAGGCGTCGACCCCTACAAGAAGATCCTGATCGGTGGCAAGCGCGGCGTCGCCGTCTTGGATCGCAAGACGGGGCAGTATGAGGTTTTGAAGAGATTCTATGATAGCGAGGCAAATGACGAGAGATTGAGGAGTAATGATGGCACAGTAGACGCTCAAGGGCGGTTTTGGATTGGCACCATGAATGATTTCTGGGTTGGCGAACCACAGGCTGAGGGTGAGTGGCTACTCTTCTCTTCGACAATTGGATCGTATGGCCTCGGCTGGCCTGTCTCTATGATCTTATCCCACCCGCAGGCTATAAGTGTATACTTGTGAGCGTCTCATCTGCCAAGCGGAAAGTCGCAATTACGAGATATCTCATGTGGAGATATTGGGAAGACGATCCCACCCATGATTTATGAGAATATTGAAAAGGGGATTTTAAATTAACATGATCCTAGGCAACCTCTTCCGCTTTAGCAGCGATCTCACACGCAGCGACCTGCGCTCAGGACTCGTCATCCCAAACGGTATCGGCTGGTCACTCGATGAGAAGACACTTTACTTCACACACTCGGCTGAGCGCAAAATCTACGCCTTCGACTACACTCCCAGCACCGGAGACATCTCCAACGAACGAGTGTTCTACCAACACCCAGGCAAAGGTGAACCTGACGGATTCGCCATCGATGTCGAGGGAAATCTCTGGCAGTGCGTGTACGGCGAGGGTCGCGTGTTGAGAATCAATCCTAAGGGAGAGATCACGGGAGAGATCAAGATGCCTTGTAGTAATATCACCTGTCCTGTGTTCATGGGAACTGAGTTGTGGATTACCACTGCCGCCGAGGAGGGCGAGGAGTTGAGTGGTGGGCTTTTCAAGGTGGATGTTGGCATTACAGGTTGTGAGCCAAATATATTCAAGGCCGATGAGGTCGTCCTGAAGAAGAACTTGTAAGTGCTCGGTTCGACAAAAGATAGATTTTTCTGGGAATAGACTTTTTTTCTGTGCATGGAATGTTTCTTTGGCCAGCTCTGCTCCCAAAATGCATGTTTTACATAAACCCAGCTTGCAATAGCAACTAGAAACTGGCTGCCTAGAGAATATCTCTGAGTTTCGTTTCCCCAGTCAATGATATGATATCTGATACGAACCCCTTTCAAGAACTAGAGATTTTATTGGATCGTGGAATCTATATTGACAGTTGACATTCTCTAGTCTAATTATAAATCTAAGAGGTTCCTTTGTATTGATTCATCCTCCTTGCTTGGCACATTATCATCGAGTACTGGAGTAGGTAGCGCTTTGTTAATCCTTCTTCTACGAACCATGTCTATATCAACTTGAGGCTTTAATTTACACCACGGGCTTTATTTCCCTCTGCTCTCAGTCAATCAACTAAGATGACAGGCCCAATACATCATTAAAGTTGGTATTTCATTACCTCAAAAACAATGATAATATTCGCACTTGTCCTTTCACCTCAACCCCTAATCCACCTTTTCAAACACCTTTAACCCTCGCTCGAATTCCCCCGTTTATGCAGGTAGTAATACATCTGGACAGCCCCCTTGGTAGCTATATCCAAGACTCTCAACCTCGTGTTGCAGTCGCACACTTGAGCCAATAATACGAATACGTGAACGGCTGATGAAGATGATCATCAGGAAATAGCTTCGCAGTGGGGCTTCTCTCTGGGCCTCAACCCCACATCTGACAAAGCCACACAAACTATTGACACCGTTGAATTGCGACATAGAGAATGCCTGCGCATAAGTTAAATTGCTCCCCACCGCAACCACCCAACTCGATCCTATCAGTCAACCGTTACAAGTGCTAGGGGATGTCTTGAGCGCGCGAGCTGGGTGTGAAAATAGTGCAACAGGCATTAAACTTGTTTTGCCAATCACTCGTTGTAGTAGGGAGACATCGCCATCCATGCGTCATAACGCTCGAGTAAATCGCTATTGCGAGATCCCTCCTAGCGGCCAGCTTCTTCTGAGCGAGAAGCGTGATTTGGAGCATATCCCCGAAGCATAGAAAAGCAGGACCTCTACCTCTAGAGATACTTTATATCTATGACAGTCTAGTGCTGCATGGTTACATCAGGCTATATACTCTCTTTGAAAACTAGTGTCTATATCTCCTTTTCTCGCTTCAATTGCACGGGCGCCTCCAGGTCTTGGCTCAGGTACGTCAAGCTCATTTACTAGAGCGCTTATACAGACCGGCTTCTCTGTTCTCATTACCAGGCAGGGTCTTTCTATTTAGAGGAGATCTTCGCACCGAATAGGGAAGGTCGTTTGAGGGATGTTGCCCTGGGCGACTGCCTGATACATTTTCGGAACTCCGAAGCGGGTTTCCGCCTCAAGAGCCATAATCGCAATTTCGAATAGAATTCTAGCACAATATCAGATGACAGTTGTGAAATTAGAACCCCTACAAGAACTTTATATGGTTATAATTTATCATTTAGATTGTGTGGCTGAAATGGTAGTATGCTGAATGCGAGACGCGAGCTGCGAAGCCTCGAATGGTAGCAATACAAGCAAAAGACAATAAGCAAAAATAGCAAGGTTGGTTCAAAGACGACGGAACAATTGCAATGAAACCAGATAGACCAGTCTACATATATTGGTGGTATGATTGAAGCTGGTTGCAAATGCTCACGCTCCTGTTGTCTTGTCTTGGATTAACAGTCCTGTATGATGATGCGATATGCGCCTTGCGTCGCTAGAATTGTTGACTGCCGCGTCGGTAAACCCCCCACAACATCCAGATGGGATAGTTCGTGTGGGGTTCATGGCACAGAGTATTAGAGACAATCGTGGCTTCACCATTCCTCTATTAGTTTCTTCGACATCTTCCTAGTCCTCATTCCTGGCCTTTATCCATGGCGTGTAGCACTCACTAAGGTAGCGCCGACAGAATTCCTCCTGTCGCTACAGGATCGTACATCTGGCAGAAGCGCAGGTGACCCCGCCAGAGATTACTGCAGATCATCCGATCGAGATGGTATTTGGGGCCAGAAGTAGTGACCATCCCGCCCATCAGGTTCCACATGTAATTCAGCTCTTTGCGAAAACTTCTTCGCACACAATCATGATGGCGTGGCTACATATGTGATAGGCTCTGCGCCGTCTCCTTTCTCACTTACTAGATGTGTTCACAGGGTTCTCAAGCTCAAATGCTGATCTATACTTCCCTTTCCCAAACGCAACAGTAGAGCAAGGGCACTGCCCTCTTTTTGTTCACTGATATATAAGTAAAAAAAATCAGATGCACACCAGCTCTGTCGAGATGTGCATTGTTACATCATTGAGAATTATATTAGTCCCCAACATTCTACTGCCCATAACAAGCTATAGATGAACTGGTAGTGCAATTCTATTAGAAGAGGGCAGATGTGAGGGTGTACTCCATCGCATATCCCGCTTCAGCTGAACTGTCCCTTCCATGTATGATGCGCTCTCCGCTGTCAATTAAAAGCTTAATGTGTTTAAAACATAAAACAATATATGTCATCGCGCTGACACTCCCCTTAAGACTCTCTTCCCTATGGAGCTATTATATGTGAATCCAGGTATGTTGATACCATGCCACTTAGCACTATCGCATCGGATGAGTCTGGAGTGATGCCTGGACGCCCTGAGCCATCTGCAGCAAGGATACGGGCTGCTTCGACCAGTTTTATGTTTAAAAAGAAATACAGTCGACTCTCGTGCAAAATCCAGAATCTAGTGCCAACTAAGCTCAAAGCAGCAGCAGGGATCTGGATCTGCATTGCTTAGCTGGAGGCGTGCTTCTTGGAATGAACAACTGTGACATCTGAGGCTTGGAAAGTCCTTTGTAAGTACAGCACCTGATCAACCCTTTCGGAATATCCCATATTCAAATTATATGGCCACAGGCTTCCAGCCCAAGAAGCAAATAATTAGAAGAATAACCAAAGGATACTGATCGCCAAAGGAATCGGGCCATCCATGAGTATAAGCACCGACAGTAGAATACTTAAATAATATTATCCCAATAATAACCCCCCCGGGCTGAGTCGACTATACTGCAATTTTGTGGTTCCAGTGTGCATAAAGGATATTCTTTGAAATGCTTCGGCCCACCATGCTGGAACAAAAGCAAACACCTAAGAGGATTGCAGTAGGAGCTCCTCGCCTCTCATATTTTTATAGAGGATTTCAAGCAAGGGCCACGAGCTGGTACCGTCACCGGCGATTAAGCATCCATCCTACATGGTAAAATGAGGCCTATAAGGGACACCAAACCTCATCTTCTCTAACGGGGCGAAGGAAGCGGATGGAACGCGAAATCCGGCCGATGGATTCGGAAAATAGGATCCTATATAATCCAAGAGAATCGAAACCTGAGCCCAGGGCGGCCAGTCTCAAGGAGAGGATCAGCGGTGTGCAAGCAAGCTTTGCCCGTCTCGGGCGAAGAGGCAACACAGGAAGAGAGAAGAAGAGGCAGAGGAGGGAAACGTTGCACGTCTGCACAAATTGGGTTTTCGATTCCTGGACTCCTAGTGGTAAGAAAGGTGTCTCGCGGGGAATTAATGAAAAGTTCGGGAAAGGGTCTATGTGTTGGTCCCAAAGTCAAACCGCGGGTAAAAGTTCTACAGCTCAGCTGGCCCTCAGTCGGCGAGGGCTTGTTGCATATCGCAGTTTTTTAACTTTTCTCAGAGGGTGGAAGTGACCTACTGGAAAGGACGAAGTAGGCAGCGTCGGCGGACTGAGTTGTGCGACGTGACACAAAAACAAGATTAGTGTCTTGACTGCTGTCTCAACTCGCCGTCGTGTAAAAAGCACTTTACCGACGTGCCACCACGGTAACTGGCCCAGCTCCCGTTTGGCGGCTCGGCAGAAGAGCGATGTGCAACAATCTTCGAATCAGAGCGTCGGTCTGAGGGTCCTCACGAGCATTGTGGGCGGTTGGAACTGCTGCAGGTGTGTCTTGCAGCGTGCCATCTCACTTTTTCCACACTACTGGCTGCTGCTCAGGCGTTTTGCTGTGCAAAGCCGCTGGCATTCAGTTGCGTGTCTTTTCCTCCAGACCTTCGCTCCTCACGACTTTTCGAGCCTGGTTTCCCCCGTTTTCTCCTTCGCCAAACACTGAAACTTGCGGTGAAGACAACCCCGTTCCAAGACCAAGACCACGGGATCAACCATTCCAGCAGCTCTCCCGCCACTTGCCCGCAAAAAGCAAGGCCCCTTCAAAAATACGGACAAATTTGTTGCTCTGGGTCTAAACCTTAATACGAAAAGGGAGAGCGAACCAAGCTCATGACGGAACGTGCGAGAGTTTCTTGGGTTCGTCATCGGCCTCGGGTTCTGTGAAACCTTCTCGAAGGAGAGGGTGGCCGTGATGGTGCAGCCGTCTGAGCCATGCACGATGCTTCTCGATGGCTTTTCACGTTCTTCGATGGTGAGGTTTGTGAAACCACCACATCCCTCCCATGCCAGAAAATATCCCTTCCCTCAGTATCCCCTAGACCCAGCGACTCACCACTTCACAGCAAACAAACCTTTACTTTCCTCGAGCCACCAGGGCTATCGAAATGAGAGTTTCGTGTGCCGCCTGTCTGGTAAGAAGGGAGTTTAAAATGGCTTCCCTTCGTCCATCGGTATCAAATAGAGCGCGTATTGGAAAATAGACTTCAAGACTGTGTTCCCTCGGGTCGAGTGATTACGGGCGATTAGCCTTCTCAGTGTGGCCGCCTGCGTAGCACACTACTGCGAGTGTATCACACCCTACTAGAAAAAAGCTTGATTGAAAATCAGATGATCCTGATCCTGCTGTTTTGATCCCGTCGTTCGTGCGAGATGTTTCCCTGGCCGGCACCCTTTAGAATTCATGCCCTCTAGACATGGTGCCCTTCTTCCGATGTTGCGAGCTGTTTAAGCAAATATGATTTGTTCAACGCATAATAAATGCATGCTGCGTGTTGACTACTCTCGGTTCCCTTTCTGATCATAATACCCGTGGTAAGTGAGGAGATCCTCCCGACGCGCCTGGCTGGCTGGCTAGCGGGAAGTAGAGTTTGGGTACGAAAGTGGACGCCTGGTCTGAATGGCCTCGTCTTTTGCTGCATGAAGACTAAATGGGGTTGTAGGCTGCGAATCGAAAACTTAATGGATTTTCCCGAGAATCTTGTTTCTGGGTTAGTCTATTGCGTCGCGATGCAACTTAGAATGCATTCGACTGGAAGGCCTCTACAGCTGCTGCGTCTGGAAGTGGAGTGTAGAATCTTTCTAATAGCGGGCGATGATGCCTCTAGTTTACCACTTGGTATTGTCGTCCAGCGTTCTGATACGATCGGAAGCAAGCGCCGCTGAAACTGGCGTTGCACAGCATCAGGACATCTAACCTCGGTCAGAAACCTTAATGTTAGTTGCTGACCTATTAGTTCTCTCACCGCTAGTTTGGGGCGTTATATGGTCACTGGAAAGCAACTGCCTGCATGTATCCAAATGAAAGATTAATTGCTGGCTATGGACAAGGGATCGAGTCTATGGTGGTGTGTGGATGTTAAGCGACGATGATTGTAACTCGTAAGGTGCTGGCGCTATTCTACTTAATCTCCAACCTCGTGGCGCTTTAATTTTGACAAAATCTACTTTTCCTAGACCGCTGGTAGGAAAGCTGAGGTTTAGCACTTAAATATCCTTTCTTGTCAGTGATTTTAGGTTTCATGAAATTCTTGCCATGGCTCAATAAGCAAATCTACCTGGAAAGATTTCTCGTAATCAAGTTCCCACGAAAGGAGTTCCTACAAGGAGGTCTAGGTCTCCGTGGGAACTGATAGGGGGTTTTTTTAATGCTTTAATACCCGATCACGAGAGCCTTCAGCATGCTGGATCTCCCGCTCTAGTAAGGATTGATGTTTTGTAGATTGTCGGCCGTCTTACCAAGATTCGAGTCGTGGAATTGATTGCTAAGCAAAAAAAACAAAACAAAAAAAAAAGGTCCCTCCGAACCCCGCGGTCCGCGCCTTTGCCCCGCGATGCGGCAATGGTATTCAGGGTACTTAGCACTATAATTCGTTATAAGCGCATCCAAAATGACCGAAGTCCGTTCACTAGAGATTGTGACAAACAATGACACTTTCTTCATGTTTCAAAATTTCTGATGATCCCGCTCTGGTAAGAGCATCACAACTCAATGACGCCAGGTTCGCCCATATGGTGAGTTTTAGTGTTCAACTCATTCCAGCCTTGGTGAGAAATCATTGTTTTTAAGTTCTCAACCCCGAATATAAATCCCAGTAGATCTGCTGCATTTGAAAAGGAAATCGACAGCCAAATATCACGCAACCTCAGATACATGTTCTCCACCCAATTCAAAACTCTCATATCCAGGACACAGCAGAAACCGTTCTCGACAAGCGCATCCAACATGGTCAAAGTAATCGTTGGCATGATGGGTTCTTCCGTCGCATCGGGATCTCCACAAATGGCTGAGGTAGCACAAGTGACCTCCTTTCTAGCGGCCGTGAAAGCACACAAAGTCCATGAACTCGATACGGCACGCGTGTATAATGGAGGTCGTTCTGAAGACCTACTCGGTCTAAGCAATGCCCAGAAAGACTTCGCAATTTCTACCAAAGCCCCGGCCTTTGCACCGGGCTCCCTCGCGTACGATAAGATCATTGATAATTGTGGGAAGAGCATGCAGGCACTGGGGCAGGAAAAGGTCGATATTTATTACCTACACGGGCCCGATCGAACAACTCCGCTCACGGAACAATGCCGTGCCATTGGTGAGCTGTACAAGCAAGGTCGATTCGAGAGATTTGGGGTCTCAAATCTCAAGGATACGGAGGTCCAAGAGATATATGATATCTGCAAGCGAGAAGGATACTGTATGCCCAAGGTGTATCAGGGCGGGTTCAGTCCGCTACATCAGAAAGCGAAGAATACCCTCCTCCCACTGCTCAAAAAGCTAGATATAGATTTTTATGCCTTCAGTCCCCTAGCCGGTGGTTTACTTGCAAAGCCAATCGACCAGATCCTGAAGCCAGCGAAAGGGACTCGATTCGATGCCATGCCTGTATTTGGAGACTTGTTCCTAAACGAGACCATTATCTCAGCCTTGAAGGAACATACCACATTGTGTGAGAAGAATGGGATGTCCTTGATGGAAGCTACAATGAGGTGGTTCATGCACCACGCTCCTCTTGGCGATAAAGATGGTATGATTTTGGGGGCTTCTTCTACGGCGCAGATTGAAGCTTCCCTTGCTGCTACAGAGAAAGGCGCACTGCCAGACGAGGTTGCGAAGGGTTGGGTTGATTTATGGGACACTATCGAGGAAAAAGCGCCTGGCTATTCTACTTAAATTACCCAAATTCATTGTTGAAAGACCAAAAATACCCTTCTCTTTCGTATCTTTTGAGTCTTTGCATCGTGAGATGATTGAAGTAGGTCGTGGGGTTACTCGGCCGAACTCCACGGCTGCGAGATAAGTTGAGCACAGGGATCGACCCTTGAGCCGTGTCCTGGATCTGGATCTCTCCCCCACTCCTGGTGAGCTCTTGACAACAGTCACTCTGCGAGTCTCCTAAATGTTAAGCATTGATATATCAACAGCCAATTGATACCGCTACCTGTCTCCATTCATGCAGCCATGAGTCCATATGAAAGCACGCGCGTGCGATTCGGTAAGATGCAGGTAGTTTCGACGCTTGACGTAGACGATGATTTCGTCCTCGTAAACCCAGGATCATGGAAGGCCGCAACACGTGAGTTGCAAGACCCGGTCCTGATGCTTCAAGCAAACACTGATGAAGTCACTAGAGTCATGTACGTCTTGTGCTAGCAAAAGCACCGAGATGTAAGTCTATCGCGACAGCAAGAGAAGACAAACTAACAGCGGACATAGCAACCGAGAAGCCTCAAAGGCTGGGGACGTTTTGGCGACCTCGCAATCGTCAACACGCGCTGAATACCAGGCGTTCATTGGCAAATATATCAATTCCATCAGCCAAGAGTTACGTCGTATTAGTCTCATAGTTCACGATAACCCAGAGTTGAATTATGAAGAGTTCATTGCCCACAAGGCCTTGACGGATTTCATGAAGAAGCAAAAAGGATGGAAAGTAACTCCATCAGCGTATGGGATCCCAACTGCTTTTATTGCAGAGTATGATAGTGGCAAGCCAGGTCCCGTCATTAGCTACAATGCTGAATATGGTATGAGCACTATCCTTGAGAGAGTAGTTAACGACTAATACAGAGAGATGCACTCCGCGGAATCGGCCATTCGTGTGGGCACAACCTTATCGCAATCTGTTCCATTGGTGCATCATTAGCTGTAGCAAGCGCCATGAAGGAACTTGGTATTCCTGGAAAGGTGATCTTGTTCGGCACCCCAGCTGAAGAAGGCGGTGGAGGAAAGATCAAGCTGTTGGATGCTGGTGCATATTCCGACCATAAGGTCGACATCAACCTAATCTCACATCCGGGAACAGTCGATGACACCGTGCTTGCACGGACTACCGCATACCACAATTTCAAGGTCGAGTATTTTGGCAAGGAAGCACATGCAGCCGCCGCACCCTGGGAGGGAATCAACGCACTCGACGCCATGATTACGGGATACAATGCTCTCAGTGTGTTGAGACAGCAGACTATGCCGGGAGATATTATCCAGGGACATATCACTAATGGAGGCTCTGCGCCTAATATTATCCACGCTTACACGTCAGGGATATTCGTCGTTCGCGCGCTTTCCAAAGCACGTCTCGCACAGCTTCAGAAAAAGGTAGAAGCCTGTTTCGAAGCAGGCGCTTCTGCTACTGGCGCTAAATTGAAGATCACACCCATCATATCTTACGACGATCACGTACCCAACAAAGCACTCGGCGTAGTTTGTCGCGAAGCAGCCAATAATCTCGACGGCAAGATCCCAGTGCCCGACATAGATCTTATCAACGGCCAAAGCGGGGCGAGTACTGACCAAGGAAACATCAGCTATGCCATGCCTAGTCTCAGTTTTGGTTTTGCGATCAAGAGTGAAGCCGGTCCGCATAATCCAGGCTTTGCCGCTGCAGCAAGGACGATACAGGCGCATGGAAGAGCATTGAGAGCCGGGGAGATATTGGCATATACCGGCATACAGGCTTTGATTGACGAGAAGCTGTTGAAAGATGCAAAGGATGAATTCGCGGAAATGGTAAAGAGGCTGTAGATTAGTTAAACAATAATCAAGGTTTTGGATTTAGTGGTGCAGGCCTCCCTGTATCAATTTCATTACCGCGATGCTGTCTTGGATAGGCAATGCGCCACAAGACCTAGCAAATAATCTATGTCGGCATACATAGATTCAGCCCAGTCGCAGAGGACATCTAAGGGTGCTAAAGCGATGCACTCCTCATTATCTAGACCTTAATATCTAGCATTTTAGTTCTGGTAAACCAATTCATTCAGGGTATGATGTGTTACGGTCAGGTATTTGGCCATCCCTCTACTACAATGCTTTATATCTTCTCGCGCCTCACCCATATAGGCCTAGCCAGTCCTTTCTTTACAGTGACTAGATATATATTCAATTCAAGTCTTGACGAGCTCTATGTTGACCTGCCCCAGATTGGTTTGAGATCCGGGGCTGTGTGATAGCATCAAGCAGCAGCAAGCATTATGGTTAGTCAGCAAAAACGCCCCAGCATTGCAGCACCAGCCTTATCAGATCTCCATATCAACCGGAATTGCACACCCTCTTCTGCATCTCACATCAACGTCAACAGCACCCACTTGGTTCATGCAGCAATTTATTACGTATAGAGCGGTATGGATACCGGGCAAGAGATGTCCTGATACGAGACGACAGAGTAGAAGGAGACGTTGCGTGCAAGTGTCGCTCGTTTCCACCGTATCTGGTCGGGCTATTTCCTCTACCCTGCTCGTCATCCCTCTTATCAGCTGCAATTCCGCAGCTGTCCACCTCGTCCAGGTAACGCGAGCATGGGGGCTTTCAGCACCAGCCTGTTGATAAGGGGAAAGAGGGGCCGCGCAAAGAGAAGCAAGGTCCTCTCTTTATCTCTACCGCAGTATAGACTATCTCTTGTTGCGTTTCGAGCGAGATGCAGCTCGTTCACTGAGACACACGCAGGTCTTTGCGGATGTCCCCTCCAATACCCCGATTCGTTTACCTGGACTGTTTCCTGCAAGGATTAAATAGCATTCTGGTATCTGGTTACTGGTTATCAAGGTTCCAGGTATACCGACGGACTCGGGTGTCTGCAAGTCGCAAGCACCCCCAGAAAGCACCGCATCGCCCTCATATTGTTTTTCTCGGGCACCCCGTTATTTCTGAACGCAGGAATATGGGAGTACTCCGGGCCTTGATCAATCAGGAATGAGGCCCCAAGACTTGGTTCTCCTGACATTGTTGCTCGTTGCTCGTTACTTCTTATTTCCATATTGTATATAAGTTGCCGAGGAACAGGTCTGAGGAACAGCGTTGGATGGTTGCGATAAGCTTTGCAGCCCGCCTTTGCTGTCTTGTCCTGAACACTTGTTTCGAATTGGCACGCCACTCAACAACCAAGAAAACATTCTAGAAACATTCGATTTGATGGTACAATGACTGCTAGGGTTATCTATAGGCTGAAGTTGGCCGCTTCACTTATCAACAGTGTAGCATTGCCTGTCCAATGGTTCGAGAATGTCTATCAGATGGTACCTTGAATGTGCCACCCTGTAATTCATTTCCTCTTTTGAACACCATCCATGAAGCTTCGCAGCTAACAATGTCTTATCGGTTGGCACTTCCTGTTCCCAATGGCGAAGAGGCAGGGTATGTTGATATCTGCATATCGGGTCAAGATAAGAGACAACGCCACGCATTGCATTGCAGGTCCCCAAGCGTGCTCCTCCGTCCCAAAGTTAAGTATATGAATAGGCCTTGTACTCCCCAGTCTACCTTTACTTGTTTGTCTGTCTGGCCCCTTCCGTTTTCCAGCCGCATCTTGACTCCAAAAGATTCTCTTCAAGATCAGCCCTACAATAATGTCGTCGGAGGATATCGAGAAGAATGGCTCGTTGCCAATTGATGAGAAGCAGGTGGTATACACCAGTGCAGATAGTGCGCCTTCCTATGATCTCCAGGAGGAAAATGCTACCGAGTTTGTTGAGACTCACGAGCTGCGGTAGGTTTGATTATAAGAGGAACTCATTGACCTACATTCTGATCACGCTTCACAGACGAGGTCTTGAACAAAGACACATTCAAATGATTGCGCTCGCTGGTGCTATTGGTACTGTATGTAGAATTCAACCCTGGGGTTTTCATCGGTAGACTAAATATTTGCAGGGTCTTTTTCTCGGATCGGGGCGTGCAATCACGAACGGTGGTCCTCTTGGTGCTTTGTAAGCATTCTTAACCACTGAGTAGCACATACGCAATATCCTAATACATAATAGATTGGGTTACGCTTTTGTTGGTGCTTTGGTCTCAGCCGTTGTCATATCCATTGCAGAGCTGAGGTATAGTATCTGTAAGGTGTCAACAATAACTTTACTGACATTCGCTCAGTGCTCTCGTTCCCCTTTCTGGGGCTATCATTCGTCACGCCGAATACTTCGTAGACCCAGCTCTTTCATTTGCCAATGGCTGGAATGGAGTCTATGGAACTATGGTATCCCTCCCAGCCGAACTTGTCGCCGCTGCTGTTATCGTGGAGTTCTGGAGCACCATTAGCCCTGCTGTCTGGATCGTAGTCTTTGGTGCTATACTCATTGTTAGCAACTTGTTCTTCGTTCGTATCTATGGAGAGCTCGAATTTACCTTCGCCACCTTGAAGATCATGTTGATTATTGGCTTAAACATTATGGTATGTGATGAAGTCTCATATTCAAGCAGTACTAGCTGACCCTATCAAGGCTCTCGTTATTGTCTGCGGAGGTGGACCTGATCACCACACGTATGGTGTCCAATACTGGCGTAACCCAGGCCCATTCGTGCAATATATGGGCTTTGCTGGCCCCTTGGGCCGCTTTATGGGCTTTTGGACAACTTTCTCGAACGCCATTTATGCATACTCCGGTGTTGAGGGAATTTCTGTGGCTGCAGCCGAGACCAAGTCTCCAAGAAGAAATATCCCAATTGCCGCAAAAAGAATCTTTTGGCGTGTTAGCATCTTCTACGGTATGTATCTGGAAGTTTCTTAGAAATCACTCCAAGGTCCTGGCTAACTTTAGAAAAGTCCTCTCCATCTTCATGGTTGGTCTTCTCGTCCCATCTAACGACCCTTCCCTTCTTGCATCCACGGGTACTGCAGCCGAATCACCATTCGTCATCGCTGCTACGAACGCCGGTATCAAGGTTGTACCATCTATTATCAACTTTGTTGTCCTAACCTCTGCCTGGTCCGCTGGTAACTCTGGACTCCTTGGTGCATCAAGATCTCTCTATGGTATGGCACGTGAGGGCCATGCTCCCAAGGTCTTCCTCCGCATCAACCGCTTCGGCATCCCTTACGTCGCCATTGGATTCTTCTCTCTCTTCATCTGTCTCGGCTTCATGACCTTGAGCAATTCCGCAAGTACCGTCTTCAGTTGGCTGCAGGATCTAGTCAGTGTTTCTGCACTCGTGAACTGGATGGTCATATGTATCGTGTACCTTCGTTTCTATTACGGATGCAAGAAGCAGGGTATCGACCGAAATGAGTTGCCATGGAAAGGACCTTTCCAACCATATGCTGCTTGGATCGCGCTCGTCCTATTCACAGTCCTGCTCCTCACTGGTGGTTACACGGTTTTCATCCATGGATCGTAAGTAATCCTTTCACTTCCTCCCTATAAATGTCACAAAACGAGAGTCAGGCTAACGCACCAACCAGGTGGGACACTGAAACCTTTGTCTCCTCCTACATCAACATTCCAATCATCTTCATACTGTACTTCGGCTACAAGTTCATCAAGAAGACCAAGATCGTCAGTCTCGAGGAGATGCCCATTCGCCACTTCCTCGACATCGCTGCCGCAAACCCGGAACCTCCTGCCGTCAAGCCAACTGGATTGAGAAGGCTCAACATCCTTTGGTCTTAAAGAGAATGTCCTGCGTTTCACTTTAGGCATGTCAGAGGGAAGACATAGAGTCCCGTGGTGGAACCTAGGCAACAGAAAGTGCAAATAGTTATACATAAAGAGAAACTAAATACCCTGTTGTTTATTATTCTACTATCATTCACGACCTTTTGTCAATTGCTTTCTGCTCATGCGCTACCGCAAAATATTTCGCACCGGTGATGCACTGAAATTGGCATCATCACAGAAGATCCATGCCTCCCATTGGATTGAGATCTCTTCGCTTGTTTTTAAGTTTTCATTTTGCCTCTGCATTCCGTCGCGAAACAAAACGAAGATATAAGTAAAACCTTGGCTAATTTATGGCTGACCTGCTACAGTATTCTCATTCATGGTGACTACCATCTAAAAGGTGAGCCAGCGGCACTATTTATTTATCTTCATCACTGAATTTGAGGTAATTTCGTTTTAGGAGAGCTAACTCACGCAATGTGACGGATGAATGTAAAATTTGTACATTTCCTGGAGTAGATGAAGTGTGGGTTGTGGAAGAGCCTCGCCTCCGGGTGTTTATACTATGTTTCCTCAGAATTAAAAGGGCAGTTTCTTCAAATATGCATGCATGAGACCAGATAGGTGTCTAGTAATAGAGAGGTACGTATTTTATTCGCCCTATGTTACGTATAGAAACTACAAACAAAAGCAAAGGTACTCCAATATCCCCAAATCACAACCGACAACGCAATCCAAGCCAACCCAATCCAGGAAACAACTCCGATGTCATTTTCATTATTCAATCACTCTTTCCCTCTCTAAATACTGGCTGTCTACAAGGCCCAGTGACTACTCTCCTTCAGAGGACTCCCAACCTTTGGGGCCCATTGCAGACTCTTTCTTCTAGCTGCCATGAGTCTCATCATAACGCTTTCATCCTTCTTGGTACTGAGGAAGCTCATGCCATCACCTGGCGCGGATCGCTGCTTTGGTGGAGCTGTCATCTGAACAAGTTTCTCTTGGTGCAAGAAATATGGTGACTCTTCCCCGGGTGTCTGCTCGCCAGCGTTGAGACGATCCAGGTATGCCTCACCGTACGCAGAAATGGTTTCTGGGGCTGGGGTAGCGGGAATTGGAGAGAGTGCCATAGTTTGATCGTCGAGCTGTTCTTCGGTAGAAGTTGAAGAGGCAGGAGATCGAACCCACTGGAGGCTCTCTCGACGACGAGATTTGCTTGTCCCTGGTGTCTCTAGGTTTAAGAACTCCTTAGTTGGAGAGCTATTTTTCATTGGTGTCTTCGCTGAAGGAGTCATCAGAGTGCCGTTTATATTTGCAAGAGCACGAGGCTCCATACTCTTACGTCTGCGGTGTCCACCACGAGGGACCTCAGCAGTGTCCACGGCGTAGATGCTTTCATCAACCCACTTGTTTTCACGTTCACAACTAGGAAGATTGGTCAGCAATTTATTGAAAAGGAAAGGGCTGCAGCTTACTCCAAAACCCATCCGACTCCGACGCAAGAGACAACGCCCCCTGTCGCTCTTGCTTTCTCCAAGGTTCTTTTCCCACCATCCTTGAAGACAATATGAGTGATACCAATCTTGCCACTCTCTTCTTCATTTCCACTCCAGTTCCATGTTTTGACACATCGAGCACCCATTTGTGTCAATAGTTCTGTAAACAAAACACTTGCATCGGCCCCTTCGCTTGTGTGTACATCAACAAAGACAATGGCACCTTTGAGCAAGTTGGAATTCAAATCACGACGAGGGGTTCTAGCTGGCGTACCCACTGTGGACCAATCCACAGTCTCTGGTTTGGATGGTGTCTCAGGAGCATTAGCCATGATGGCATCCTGCGAAGTGACTTGTCTTCCAGCGCTTTTCGTAGTACTCTTGGCTGGCGAGTATGAGATAACTGTGTTGCTTCTACTGAGGTTGCTTGATGGTCTTGAGACAGGAAGTCGTGAAATACTGGCACTTCTTTTCTTTCTTTGTACATTAACAGGGCTATCTTCGGCAGCAGGCTTCAAAGGGACCTTTGAAACCGTGTGGAAGACTCGCTCGGCTAGGACACGCTTTGGAGTAGAGAACGATGGTGCTTCGCTTTCTCGGAGCGGAAGAAGCTCTGGGTCGATAGGGATGGCATTCTCATCGCCATACTCTTGACTAGCTTCGGATGGAGCAGGTCCGGATTCGTCGATAAGTTCTTCTGGTTCTGCTTGAGTTTCGACAACAGGTTCACACTCTGGAGAGGGCTCAACGAGGCAGTGCGAAGGGGCTTGTTCGATATGCTCCTCAGTGTTTTCATGGCTTTGTTCTTCAACAATCTCATCAATATTGTCGGCTGCGTCTTGCTCAAGAACTGACATCTCGTCGGCCTCTGCAGCCAAATCCAAGTCCTCTACCAAGAGTTCAACCGGGCTGAAATTGGGGTCTTCCTCGAGGAAAACAGGAACATCTTCTACCGCAGTCAACTCATCACATGCAACCATTGCATCCTCAAAGAAGGTGCTCTTAGCCGGAGATGGCTCGACAAGTTCTTCTTGGATCTCAAGTCTTATGGGGTTGGATTTCAATGGAGAAGGATGCTCGGTGTCCGAGCCGCTGCCTCTATCAGATTCTGGGCTCGCAGACATCCAATTGCTCAATTGCTTTGCGAGAGGAGTAAAGCCAACTTCACTGCGTCGAGCAGCTCGCTTCTTGGAGAAACTAGTGCCGGGAGTCTTGTTACCCAAAGTAAATGAACTTGGGGTGGCGGCACAATGTGCGCTAGGAGAGTATCTAGGAGATGATGAAGCGAGTTCGTCCTCGGACTCTGAATCATCAAACGGAGACTCGTCTCTCTTCCGAAGACGGAATGCAGAGCTGGGCACTGCCTCGTGCGTGGTAGTCTCACCGGAGGTAGGTGCAAGTGTCGCCTCAACCTCATTATCCACCTCATCAATGGTCATTGCCTCGTCAACTGGCATACCATTGTCATTTGATCCCTGAGTGGCCTCCTCGGCGATAACTTCTTCTGTTTGGAAAGCAGGATCAGCCTCACGAGGCATTATTGACGACAGGCGACCTGAGAATTCTAGACTTGCAGCTTGCAATTCTTGTGGTATGGGTGTTGCAGTAGGCTTCGCTGCGCTGCTAAATGAAGCCATCAATGGTTGTCTAGGTGTCATCGAGATTGTTTTTGGAGTACCAAAACGGGAGATTTTGAACGGAGTAGCTTTGGGTGTCTGACCAAAGAGGGATGCACCGCTACACAACTTGCTAGGAGATCCGTTCTCAGTGACTTTGGTGGGCGAAAATTGTGGTCGTCGGGCGGGTGACTGTAGTAGTGATGCTTTTAGCTCTGGGTCTTTAGCAGCAGATTTGGGAGCCGGAAATGAAGGTTTAAATGGCGAACGCGTAAGTGAACTATCGAAGACAAGCTTCTGTGGGGAGGCCTTAAGAGCGTCCTTGAATGGAGATTGGGGTGGGCGTCGTGCAGGGCTCGCCATCATTGAAGCGCTCAGATCTTGCTGAACTGATACTCTGTTGGCCGTGATGTTGTTGTTTGTAAAGTCGAGTTTTTTCGCCGTGCCAAAGATACTTCCAGGAGGCTTCACTGGACTCTTCATCAAAGGCTTCATTGGGGTTTTTTCCATCGTTGCAAGCTCATCATCAGAAGTTTCTTTTGCAGTGGCTATTTGCGTAATCTTCTTTGGACTCAACGGAGAGGTCTTCTCAGGCTTCTCCTCTACTTTGGCCCTACCACGCGTAGCTCGGGTTGTTGTTGAAGCAACAGGCTTGCGAACGGGTTTGGCGCGTAAACCAGTTGCAGTGTCTGCCTTGGCTTTTCCCTTCGCGGTGGCAGCAGGTATAACATTTTCTTTGTCTGGCTCTTCAAATTTGACAGTCTTCTTTGGCGCAGCCGGCTTGCTCGCGGTTGCAGTTCGACCGCGAGTTGCACGTTTTGGAGGCTCAGTAACGACAACGATCTCCTCGTCATTGTTACTGACATCCTCCGCCTTCTTCGTGCGGCCTCGAGTCGATCGGGATGGTTCTACGGCGGGTGCTTCGACAACAGTTTTTCTGGGGCGTCCCCGTGGCTTTGGTGCTGGAGCTGGAACTTCTTCGAGTTCTGATTGCACAGCTGGAGCCTTCTTCTGACGACCTCGTGTCTTTGGTGCCTCTGGTTCGATTATTGCGGGCGTGGGTTCATTAAGTTCGTCTTCATCATCATCTTTACGTTCATCGGCACGGGTCTTTCTCTTCGTAGCAGTAGTAGTTCGAGATGCCTTTGCTTTGGAAGCTGCGGTCGCGATATTGAGTTTGGGGTCGGTTTTGGCAGCAGCTCTAGCTCGCGTAACGCGAACTGGTGGTGACGGTTCCGACATGATTGCGGGCGGTTTAAAATATGTCGTATGTCGATAATTAGATCATGGGGATCTGAATAGTTCGTCGACGGTTTGGTGATGCTGAGGATGTAATGCTTTATTGACGTGCCGAGTTTGTAAACAAGAAGCTAGCTCGTTTTGAGAATTGGGAGGGACGAGTTTTTGAGGTGGTTGCCGTAGAAACCGACCGGACTGATCGCCCTGTGAGATCTCGAAGGTGCTTCAAAATGCACAACCACAAATAAAAAATGGAATTCAGCAATACTGAACGGGAACAGAATATAAGATTTGCAACTGTACCTTTTCACTGGAGCTGAGGGGGGACACTAGAAATATTGTGACGCGGTACATAACTTGTGTTCCAAAGCATCCCGTACCAAAACGGCCTAGGTTGGACTAGGCCAGACACCTCGACCAAGACTGTCAATAACATTAAGTCTTTCACTCGGTCGGTCAAAAGATGAGGCATTTGCAGCCTTGGTGCGATGGATCTCGTCCATGAACTCTCTCGACTCTACTGAGAGCCGGGCTCCACGGTCATTCTCTGCACGGCATCTTTAGTTGATGAGGAGTGGGTACACAACCTTCCTTGGCCACTTCAGCAAGGAGCATATCTTATACTGCACAAATCAGCAAGATATGGGCACTTTATGTAACTTATAATTTCTTTTTCCAGCCTTTACATAGACATCCGCTCACCTAATAACCACAAATGTATACACGTGATCTCGCGTCGGATGCAACGATGCCGCATCCGAGGATTGCCTTACATTCTATCGGTCGGGCCTGTGAGTGGCTCGTTGCTCGTCTTCGTCTCGTGGTCTTGCGAGCATCGTCTCAAACCAAGCCAAAGCTGACATCATCACCATCGACGAAATGTAGAGTTCTGGCTCGACCACCACCCCACACTCATGCTTACGGAGTAGCACTGCGGTACAATTGAAGAGCGTATTCGCTGCTGCCTCGTGCTGTCATCCCCGTTTTTGGTCAATGTAACGGACGACGGGCATATTTTCCGCAATGCAGCCGGTAGTCATCTCTGTAAGCTTTGATCGACACTAGGCTAGGGGCCGTACTTCCTTACGCCGTATTGTCGTATTGCACCGCACCGCTGCTGCGCCATCCTACTCGAAGGGTTGCTCAAACTCCTGCGGTTTCTCTTAAGGGAGGTTCTGCCTCATCGCCATTCTAGCCGAATTAAGAGGTCTACTTCATATGTCTGAAGCTGTGGCTGGTTGAAGGGTTAGGAGGGGTGGATGATTCTTTTCACCCTCCAGTCTCTTCGAGTAAGCATCTCACATAGCTCAATGCGGAAAGCTGAATGCGCGCTATCCGCTCGGTTGGCAAGACAAATCTCATCTCAGCTGTCGTGTTGGCTGTGGATTGTGGGTTCCGCGCCCAACCTCGCCTGCTCCAGTACGTACTGAGCTGAGGCAGTTCGTAGGTATACGAGTATGACCTCAGAAGAGTCTTATTATTGTCTGTTCCCCCTTTGCCCGCCACAGACTACGGGCTTTTCTCGATTAGAGTCGTCTGCTTGGACGCTGATTTGCTGGGTTTGGACTCTGCATGAGCTCCCGTAAGGCTTTCCGTCCCTGAAGATCGGCACATCCCTGCCTTTCACGTCATTCCCACCCTGGCCGAGATCCGAATTCGAGGTGGTGGGAGAAAGATTTCACAATCTCCAGGGTATCCGATCCCATTGTCACCTTTAAACTGTCAGCTTGGGACGAGCTCAGGGAGGGCACCTATACTTACTCTTCCTTCCCATCTCTTTTTCCTCTTTTCGCATCCTCTTCTCCACATTGATATCATATCCATTCCCTCATCCTTTTCTCAAGCTCAAGGTTTCCGCAATGAGGTTCCTAGCGCCGCTCCTTGTGGCCCTCTCGGTAACTCCTTTGTCTACGGGTATGCGAACATGATCTCCGGCTTCCATGAACCTCATGCTAATATTTGCAGCAGCCCACAACATCGTCCTCCCTCGAGATGCATCGGCAGAAACCTATGCTGCTATAGCTCTGGCTCGAGCTTTACCAAACTCTCCCTCGGGCGGCTATGCCCCTGCTCCAGTGAATTGCCCGAGCACACGACCAACCATCAGATCAGCTTCTTCATTATCGCAGAATGAAACAGCATGGCTCGAGGTTCGGAGGAACAAGACGGTGGCCCCAATGATTTCATGGCTTAACCGGATGAATATTTCTGGATTTGATGCAACAAGCTACATTAACGGCATCGCAAACAATGCGACAGCATTACCCAATATCGGAATTGCCATTTCTGGAGGCGGATATAGAGCTTTGATGAACGGAGCTGGATTCATTGCTGCAGCCGATAATCGAACTTCGAACTCAACAAACAAGGGACAGATCGGTGGTTTGTTGCAAGCCACCACTTACCTTGCCGGATTATCCGGGGGTGGATGGTTGGTTGGCTCTCTTTACTCCAACAACTTCACCACCGTCGAAGATCTCCGAGATGGTAGTGCCACTTCGTCCATATGGCAATTCCAAAATTCGATTTTTGAAGGTCCGGATAAGGGAGGAATACAAATCCTGAGCACCGCAGAGTACTTTGATACTATTAACAATGAGGTCGATGCGAAGAATAACGCTGGGTTTAATACAACCATAACAGATTATTGGTATGATTTTATTACCTTACATGCATAAAACTCTTAAAGACTAAATTTTTAAACAGGGGTCGTGCTCTTTCATATCAATTGATCAACGACACAAATGGAGGGCCTGCATACACTTTCTCGTCCATTGCTTTGGCCGATAACTTCATCAATGGCGAGACTCCATTTCCAATGCTTGTCGCGGATGAGCGATCCCCCAACACTGTTATTGTGTCCCTGAACTCTACTGTCTATGAGTTTAATCCGTTTGAGATGGGTTCTTGGGATCCTACAACATACGCGTTCGCACCAACCAGATATCTCGGATCTAACTTTTCCGCGGGAACTCTACCGGATAATGAGACTTGTATTGCAGGTTTTGATCAGGCTGGATTTGTGATGGGTACCTCCTCTACTCTTTTCAACCAATTCCTACTACAAATCAACAGCACCGGGTTGCCCTCGTTCTTGACTACGATCTTCACCGATATCTTGACTGATATTGGAGAAGCAAACGACGATATTGCCGACTATGATCCCAATCCATTCTACAAATTCAACAACGAAACAAACCGCAACGCAGACACAAAGCAACTCACGCTCGTTGACGGTGGAGAAGATGGTCAGAACGTTCCTCTATATCCTCTTATTCAGCCTTATCGTGGCGTTGATGTCATTTTTGCGGTTGATTCTTCCGCCGATACAACATTCTTCTGGCCAAACGGCACTTCTCTCGTGGCGACTTACCAGCGTTCGCTCAATGCAACGATAGAGAATGGCACTGCCTTCCCATCCATTCCTGATCAGAATACCTTCGTCAATCTCGGCCTGAATTCTCGCCCAACAATGTTTGGCTGTGACCCAACAAACATGACAGCCTTGGGACCACTTATTGTGTATCTTCCAAACGCACCGTACATCACACAAAGCAATGTCAGCACGTTCGACCCTGACTACAATACCACTCAACGCAATGCCATTATAGAGAATGGCTACGATGTGGCGACAATGGGCAATGGAACACTAGACCAGGACTGGCCCACATGCATGGCCTGTGCGGTCATCTCCCGTTCTCTGTATAAAACGAACACAACGGTACCAGCAGCCTGCACCGCATGCTTCAGTAAATATTGTTGGAACGGTGACCTAAACTCCACAACCCCATCAGGGAATTATTCACCAAACTATTTGTTGACAGAACTTAACATCAAGAGCAGCGCTTCATCGCTCGGTGTCTCAGGATCCGGTCTGATGCTTGCCCTTCTTGTAGCTTTTGTTCTTGCATAGAAGGTATTTGTTGTTGCCACGCCAGTGCTTCTTCAAATTCTATAATGTGCATTTTCAAAATATGGCGGTAATGATAGTAGTGGTATGGAAATGATCTGGTTTATGCGTTCTGTAGCATGATACTAGGGCACATAGTGGATAGGTTGCTGCATTTACAAGGGCGGAGGCGTACTAGGATTTTGGGTAGATATTAGTAACTAAATACAATATCAAACGCATTTAAGACAGATGTGATCATCATCCACGCAATTACCTTTCGCACCTTTGTTACAGTAGAGACCAGATGAACTGACAAGATTACGGTCACATGATCTCGCCTGGACATCATTTCGGTCGCCAAGCCTGGGCACTATTGAACTATCTTCTTCCTAGCCTCCTGTCACACTCGGATTGTTGCGGCAGCTCTCGCCATTTATGGCAGAACTGCTCTATAAATTCAAAGCCCATGACGAATGCATTCCGAAGACATCAGCTGAACACCCGTCCAAACCTTCTGATCAAGGAATCAGGAGACGGCGGAGTTCTTGTTTGTTCGACGAGTCTGTTGTCGCAGGGTAAGGTCCCAAGCATTGGCGTTGGCATTGGCATGTCCAGGCACTTGGCAGAGCCCACTTCGACTGCTTTCTAGGCCTGCAGCCCCCCGAAGGATCGAATAATATCAGACCGTTTAGCTCTTGGTATTCTTGTACCAGTCTATTTTTCATTTTCCTCGTCAGCGCCGTCTTTACCTGCAACCCCTGAATAACATTGGCACCGGACAAAGGACAGGGCAGTCGCCCTCTCCGCGTACAATGTTTTAAGCGCTCGCATATCCTATATTCTTGCCCCCGTCTCTGGGGCAATATCTGGGCAGTATGGCTGTGTTGGCTCTGGTCTGCTTGGCAGTGGCCATGGGTTCATACACGTCTTTCGTTTTATCGCTCTCTTTGTTTAGCTTTCTTCATGCTTATGTGTTAGACACATAGGTTTGTTGTCGATCTTTTTGTTCCCATCTTTCCGCTCCAAGAGCGTTGGATTCTTCGAAATCCTGTCTTTCGTTTTTTTGGGAGCTTGTGTTGCGGCGAGGATCAGACAGAATTCTCAACCCGAGCTACTTTTCCTTCAGCGGCGTCATGAGAGTGAAATCAGCATCTGCCTTTGTGGCAACCTTGTGTGCGCTTGCTGGCCAGGTAGCGGCGACCATTACTCTGGATCTGACATCACAAGGTGGGTTGCTCTGTGTCTTCCGTTATACTCAAGACTAAACCCTCTGCCAGACTCGATCAAAAGCGCCGCCAGTACGATTGCCAAAGACATGATGTCATATTACACTGGAAACAACCCAGGCGATACTCCAGGAAATCTACCTGATCCATACTACTGGTGGGAAGCAGGGGCGATGTTCGGGTCGATGATGAATTACTGGCATTACACGGGAGATACATCATATAATGCGATTATTATACAGGCAATGTTGCACCAGGCAGGAGATAATGGGGACTTTCAGCCGTTGAATCAGACGAAGACGCTGGGTAACGATGATCAAGGGTTCTGGGGTATGGCTGCCATGACAGCAGCGGAGGTGAACTTCGAAAATCCTCCATCTGATGAGCACCAATGGTTGGCCCTTGCACAGGGAGTTTTTAACACACAGGTTGTTCTTTATGATACAGCAACGTGCAATGGGGGCTTCAGATGGCAGAAGTTTACGTTCAACAGCGGTTATAACTACAAAAATAGCATTTCTAATGGCTGCTTTTTTAACTTGGCAGCCCGTCTTGCTATGTATACCGGCAACGCTACTTATGCAGAGTGGGCAGAGAAGACTTGGGACTGGATGACGGGAGTAGGGCTTCTCGTAGAAGGTGTAGCGGTATACGACGGTACGCAGAATACGGACAACTGTACTTCTAAAGATCACAACCAGTGGTCCTACAATGCGGGAATCTTTCTTTTCGGGGCTGCAGCGATGTACAATTATGTAAGTCGATCTGTTCAAGGTTCAAGCTAATTGCTAACCACAAGAACAGTCAGATGGTGACTCGGTCTGGCGCCAAAGAACCCTAAGCATGCTCAACACAACCGACAACTTCTTTGCCGATGGTATTATGTATGAGTCCTGCGAGTCAAGTGGAAAATGCAACGTCGATCAGCGTAGTTTCAAGGCCTACCTCGCTCGCTGGCTTGCGGCAACATCGAAGATCGCGCCCTTCACCTCTGACTCAATTCTCCCTCTCCTCGCGAGCTCCGCCAATGCAGCTATCACGTCCTGCACAGGCGGCACTTCAGGCACACAATGTGGCTTGAAGTGGAATACGGGTGCGAACGACGGCAGTATTGGTGTAGGCGAGAGCATGGCCGCTCTGGAGATCGTGCAGAGTAATCTTGTCAGTACGAGCTCGGATTTTGTCTCCACCGTGAAAGGAACTGGTAGTTCGGTGGGAAATGTAAATGCGGGAACCAGTGCGGATACCACGTCTGCAGACGGCCAAACATTGTCGCCGGTCACCACGGCTGACCGTGCCGGGGCAGGAATCTTGACAGCACTGGTATTAGTGGGTGTTCTGGGCGGTAGTGCTATGATGCTCTCGCCGTGATTTTTCTTTACGGGTGTCAAGGCTTATGGCGCTGGCGCTTTGGCGTTTGGTTCCACATTTTAAGAATTGGGATTGTACATAAATGGATTCACCATGAGCTCTGACTATTTCGTACCTTAGCTCTCACACGAATATAAAAATATAATCTTGAATGAAGCGATGCAGTTTAGCGGGAGAATGTATTATGAAGAAAATCCTTGATAACACTTATCCTCCTGAATAGCCTCACCTGCACATTCATTTCCAATCACTCGAAACACCCCGGGCACGTCCCAATCACTGAGATACCCTCTAGTGGGGCTGGTTTTTTTTAAAATAAATAAAAGTTACAAGATAGGTATGAGAAGAAACGGCAGAGCGACAATGTGATGCGCTCCTGCGTCGTGATCGTGTCACTGAGTATTGCATGCGCACTTGAAATATGACTAATCCTCCTCTATTGTTGTAGGTAGAGTGCAGGGTGGATGATTCAGGGAAAGGAGAATGGCGGAGAGATATACAACGACGCTCAGCTCGTTTCTTGTGTTATATCAAATACAAAATCAGCATGTACTTGGGGATCGAGGCATCTACTTGCTTCAAGCTATGGTATCGGATGTCGTTTAATTGGATAATTCTTTGGTGCCTTTGCGTTGTGTAGGGGATACTTATAACTGAGGAAGATGGTTGGGCCTATTTTGGTAGCAGGTATGGGTGTGCTCAGGAGTACGAACGCGTGCAAATAAAAAAATATAAACAAAGGACGTTGTTCACAACATAGTCATCCTGACCTCGTTGTCACCCCCACTACTGCTGATCATTTAACTCCCGAAGTTGATTTACCCACAAGCGTGTTCGTTGGTCACCGGTGACAATCACATGGCGTCCTCTCCAGGATCCGGGATGTTTGGATGTCATCATGGTTGTTATCAGCAATCGCTTAACTTTCTTGTGGCAATATCGCTATTTGGGCTGAAGACGGAGAGCCAGTGGTATACTACGTGTGTAGAAGTCTGTATTGAGGATATTACTAGGACTATCTGCATCAATTTGGGATATGAACTGCAAACTATATATTCATTCTTTTATTCTGCGTTGCTGGTTTGATTGAAAAGGCTAGACCCGTGGCAACCCTCCCCCGCCCCCCCCCCCCCCCCAACCACCACCACCACTGGCGAGCATAGCACATCAAATACCGATACATGAAGCAATTGCGCCCGTTATCAGAAATTTGATAATCTGGTAGATATAATTATACACATGCCGTGGAAGGAAATATTACATGGTTTGTTTCGGAGTCATAGCGATTATAATGAGTTAAAGAAGTTGTTAATAGATTTGAAAAATATTTGACTTGATGAAATTTGAGATGAATAATTATTCACAAAAGCTTGATACTTGGGGAATGAAACGCAATATCTTGAACACATAACTCCCGTAAATCAATGTTAGAGCTATATAGTTATTTGGGCAGGAATTTAAAGCTTTTGGATTAACATGTACATGGAGCAGGAAATATTTCAGCATCAAACTCATTCTATGGATCGAAAGCGTTCCTTTCGGGCACTCTCATACACACATTCCCGACGGCCTCTAGCAACGTTGCAGATGGAGAGTGGCCCAGAGATAACATTTCATATCTACTACTTGAGTTAAAGACACTGAAGTTGAATCGTGCATTTGAGTCCCACGGAAGAGGAAAAGAGAGAACCGCCCGCTAGTCGAGAAGCCAGACTATGTCAGATTGGGAACATGAAATGTAAACGAGTCAGGGGGCCTAAACTCCAGCTCCAAACAATCCGAGAGCCAGGACAAAAAGAAAAAAGCAGAAAGGGTCGTGCACTCGTTCTTTTCCAATGCATGCCGCAGCAAAAAGATGATGATTCCCCCCCTTCAGCAATATTGATTGAGTAACTCAATGGCAAAAACATGAAAAGCAAAAGAAAGAAGAGTCAGGTGACTCGTATTTGAATGGACAATCTGGGAATTGAACCCAGGACCTTCTCTAAGATCGCTGATTCGAATTGAATTCGAATCAAGCTTGCTAAAGAGAAATCATACCACTAGACCAATTGCCCTTTGTTGAAGTATAATAGATTATGTTAACTTATATTGAAGGCCGGGCATGGATGTTTAGAGGTTTGAGAAGTTTGTGCCTTAAGCGAGATTGGTAGTGACAATGGCTCCACCCAAACGCGAACGAGTGAACCGAGTCAAGAAGCGAGGAACTCTATCTCTCGTACTTGAAGAACGTCTCCGTACAGAGAGAGCGAGAGAGTGGTGGTTGGTAGATGGCTGGGGGAGCACTTGCACTTAGTTATGAGAAATTTGTGCAAGGTTATTCTAAACATACACTCGCTCGCTCTTCGGTCAATGGCATTTACAAGACTCCTGATCGTAATTTCCTTGCATTATCATTAAAGGCGACACAGCCACTTTTGGATCAGCAGCCCCTGTCCCCACGCTCTGCTAACCCCCACTTTGTTGGTTATTTCAACTCCATTTCGTAGCATCTTTAAACCTTTTATACAAGCTCTCTAAAATCCCCGTCTTGGCTTTGTGGTTATGCCCCTGTTTCTCGATGATTTGTGGCCGGCAGAGCATGCAACCGCGTCCGTGCTAAGTAGCAGCATTTGTAAACAACTACTTCTCGACTGATTGGAAGTTGAATTGTCGCCATACTAAGAAAGGTATTCTGGAGTGCCAGATTATACGGCGTTGAATGACTTCGAACATGACAAAATCCCGCCCTCTCTCAAGTGACACGCCCCATTATCTTTAACAGGTTCCAGCTACGATACTGCATCCCAATCAGCATCATTTCAACAAGAGTGACGAAAAGACCTACCATGCCTGAGCTTGACACTTCCCGCTGCTGGGATTTGGATACCAATCCGTCTTTGGAGAGCAGGAAACTACCTTCCCACCACCACAAGTTGCACCCAAGAAATTCCCCCATTGCGCAAACGTACCCGCGTACTTATCATCGGCGCTCCAAGAACGCCAAATAGCGAATTGACCACTGTAGTTTATGAGACCAGAGCTACAAGGACCTTGGCCATTGTCTGTTGGGGCTGGATCCCAACTAGCACAATCGGGGCCCATGACAGCTGCCAGACCCCAACTGGCTACACTAAAGGCATCGTTGACGTCGGTTGCGCAGACCGACACCTGACACCACATCTGCGTACATCCTGATGCCGTAACTAAGGACAAAAATTGAGAGATGACGACCGTGATAAGGCTGAAAGATACGTTAGTTACTTCAGTTTACACATAGTAACAGGCTTACAAGCTAGAGAACTTCATCCTGAATACTACAGAGCAAGTACCACCAGATGACAGGGGATCAAGGATAGCTGGCGCGGAGCTCTAAGACACAAGTACGCTCTGGGCTGGACATCTCTCTCTTCAAAGCTGGAGAATAGCACAAATTATAAGTGATCTTCCACCACCACCAGCCATCCGGATCTACAAGATGCAAAGTTAGGCGAGGGATGCTCGGCTAGTCTCAGGTTCCACGCTGAAGGATTCCGGGGCGGCGGGGCGTTTACGGCATCGGACCAGGTTGCGACCAAGATCTTACAATGCAACTGATGACAAGCAATCAGAAAATTGCGCTTTAAATCCTTCATGAACTCTTACCGTCCCAGTCAGAACTGGCTTTGCCTACACGTGCAGGTTCAGCGGCCCGCACGTTGGCATCTGTAGGTCGAGGAACCGCCGGCGATCAATGGGAATTTAAACCAGCCTCATCTTGCTGATACACACGCGATCCTTCGATGACAAGTGCCGTGTAAGGCTAATTTAGCTACTCTTAGGGGTTGCCGACCACTAATGCTGTCTGCCGGTCAACATGCACAAGATCAAAAATTCTGCTGGGGACAAATCCTGATACTGTTTGTATATTTTCATCTGTTTGACTTTCTGCTGACGTCCCAAAGCGTAAGTTATCCCAACTTTCACAATCGTATACTAGGTCCTGATAATTTCTAGTACGCCAACACGAGCTTTCCTGACGCCCGTGTACCCACCGAGGCAGAATACTTGTTAGCAGCGCCACACTGTACATTCTACCACATCCGTTCAATGGCTTCATAAGATCTATCATGTTACCTCTGAGATCTCTACAGCTTTCACTCCTTCAGCTGCTGCCAACATGATTCTGTCGTTACTATTTCTTGGTCTTTTACCGCTTGTACAGTCGCTACCGCAAGATACCTCAACCCCAACCCCAACATCAGCATCAGCATCAACATCATCAACATCAACAGCAACGGCGCTTTGGCAAAACGTCCAATGTTCTCAATCACCCATCTCTGATGCCGGTGCTCCAGCTCTTGACAGGTGGACAGCTGCCGATACCAACTCATCTTGGGATGCAGCACTTTTAGCATGGAAAGACTATTCGCCCAGTGCCCTTGACACCAAACTCACATTCCCCGAGTTCGTCAGCAATTTCTTTGCCGGTCCGGAGCAATGGAATTGTCAAGACATTGGAAATATCCCTTGCTCAGTCACAGTTCAATGTGACGAAACAAACCATCCAGCTGGGTTTGTACTTATCAAATGGCATCCATGGTTTATACTGACTGAACCAGATTTCTCATCTTGAACTCCTTCTCAAGAATCCATCAGGTTAGCTTCCAGATTTATATTTCTCATAGTTTGCAAACCGCTGATACTCATAGATTCATCAAAGTTACCACAGTTCTCTCAACGATGCATGGCTAGCCATGCAATCACAAGTTGGAATCTTCACAGACACGTTCGCTCCTCAACTTAAGACGAAAAGTGAATCCGGGCTCATTAAAGCCTTGCTGGACGTCATGACCTTGGTCGTTGGTGTCGGTTCTGCATTTGCATGGAACATCGTCATCAAAGAAGCCGGTATCTTCTTGAACGATGCTTACCGCGGCTTTTCTAAAGACGTTGCCAATGGCGCAATCAGTGCATCTATAGCCATTTCGAAGGATACAATGAGCTCGTCAGTATTTGAGTACATGCTAAGAGTACAATAATTAACTTGACCTAGTGCTTCTTCAGCAATAAGCGTTCAAAATGACCTATCCTCTGCCTTGGGCTCGCTCATGTCTGCATGGCGAAGCACCGAAGCCTCTTTATTGGATCAAATATTCTCCGGAGCCAATGATACCGTCATTGATCAACTGTCGTCATTCATTCAAGAGGGAATGATGGATACTGTGCCGATCGACATCGATCTTTCGAGTACCACTGCAATGGCGGAGAAGATCATGTATGCTCAAATGATTCCCGTAGCTTGGGCCCATGCCCCAGACGGGTTCACTCCTTTTGTCTTGTAAGTGACCTATTGATTCCACTCACTTAACTCAAGCTGATTCTCTGATAGGAAAACCGGGGATGTGTGCTCATCTACTGTGCCTGATACGGTTTCGAACTTCATGAGTCAAGATACCCACACCAAGAGTGGTGTCTGTTGGAACAACAACCAATTCTACGTCCTCACTGTCGAGACTTACATGGTCGAGGTATGGGGCGACACTCCAGCAATCACAGAAAATGTACCATTCGGACAGCTAGCTGGCGGAACCAACGATGTCCTCGACGGGACGGCTTGGGGCGGCGTCACTCTGCTAGACATGGTCATTAGCTCCTACTCTGGGTATTTGGCCAATGGCAATCAGAATGGGTACTCGATGTCGATGGATCCAAGCACGAGCGCTAGTGCAGAAGAGTTGTTGTTTTCGGGCGGAATTCAAACACCAGGGTTCTTTACCCTGCCGGTTTGCACCAGTCTGTGGAATACTATTATGAATGTGGGAGGGTCGGATACCAGTACTGACCAGTACTTCCCCTGCGGTTCGTGGGTTGACAGGACGTATCCAAGAGGAACATGAACGTAAAGTTATGAAATATATAATGATAAGCTATTGATAATGCTTTTGTACATGCATGCTAGCTCATGCTATCCCATTTCACATATCCTCTTAATGACAACATAGGGTAATGAGAAGTCGTTCAAACTTCAGTAACCGACACTGAAAGACCAGCCTTGAAGCTAAAACATTATGCACGTGCAATATGATGATAGGTGTTTCTCTATTACCCACATGCAACTATCGAGTACCCGATGTTTGTGCTTTGAACTTTTTCGCTTGATTAGCTGTCGTTTGGAGGTTAAGTTCCCGGAGAGATGAACTGAAGTTGGAATCTGTCAGAAAACGGCGACCGCAATGACGCCTGGAACACTGGAGCAATGGAATCATTGAAAACGTACTGATGTGAACTCTGCAAATGGATATATACATATAGTCAATCTATCTACTAACATAGAGCAACGAAACCTTTTGTGAAATGGTCATGTGACCGACATCAACGCTGCGACTTTGGCAAAGCAAACAACTACCACAACGGAGGTTTGAAGAAAAGAAAGTTAACTCGCAAGCTTTTCCCCAGCCAAGCCAGTTCATCAAGACCTCGGAGAAATCATCAGACGGTCGTGCATGGACTTTGCCAGCAAAACCCCATTTGTCGCTCGTTTTGTTTCGGCTATCAATTTCATGCACTCCAACCTCCATCGACCACCCCCCCCCCCCCATCGCGTGAAACCACCAGCCCCAATCGCGCATCCCGCTCTCCCAAACTCCGCAAAACAACTCCCGTTTACATCCAAACCAGAACCAAACCGGCCCAGAAACGAGGGGCCACCGCCGGTATGTCATCGCAACTGGACCCCGAAGAGGTCGTCGAGGGCCTAGAGCCGTTTGCTATCACGCCACCGCTGCTCAATAGCTCCAATCCCTGGGCCACCACGCTCGCCGATCTCACAGCCCTATATGAGTGCCCCTTTACAGGCGCCGTTACCACGAGAACATCCTTGCTCCAGGGCTTCCCACACAATGCAGCATTACATCAGTACACCTTTTTCAGCGCCTCTGAAGGTCTTGCTACGGCCAAGGTTGGAGAGAATGGTCGTAGTGAGGTCAAGAGTGGGGAGGGATGCAGCTTGAACACGCTGGGATACAGCCCGATCCTGCTGAATGAGTACCTAGCTATGGTAGTAGAGCTCTCCAAATCTTCTTCTCTCAGCCAGCGGAAAACCCCAAAGCCGTTTATAGTCTCTGTCACGGGATCGGCCGAGGAGGTAGCTGAGTGCTATCAAAGAATTTCCCAAGTGGCGGCGCAGAATGAGAAACTGAAGCTTTTTATGGAAGTCAATCTGTCGTGTCCCAATATCTTGGACAAACCACCCCCAGCATATGATGGCGCTTCTCTAGGAGAATACATTAGAGCCATCGCCGCAATCAAGGCAGGGTCGGCTGCGCCAGTACATGTTGGAATTAAGACCCCGCCATATACGTATCAAGGCCAATACGTTACCTTGATGAAAACGCTGGAAGAGTCAACGGAGAAGTGTCCGATCTCCTTCATTACAGCTACGAACACCCTGGGTTCATGTCTGGTGCTGAACGAGGAGAATAACCCCGCCTTGGGCTCAGCGAATGGATCTGGAATTGGTGGTGTAGCTGGCGAAGCTATTCATCCTTTGGCGTTGGGAAATGTGAAGACGATCCGCAGCCTCCTTGATGCATCAGCACGTGAAGATATCAAGAGGATCTCCATTATAGGCATTGGAGGAGTTAGCGATGCAGCAGGGTTTAAGAGAATGAAGAGTGTCGGTGCAGGAGCTGTTGGTGTTGGTACGGCATTAGGCAGGGAAGGCGTTGCAGTATTTGAGAAGATTACCAATTCTTTGAATGAGTGCGACCTCACCTTTTAAATTCAGTTCATTATGATCGAGGGAAGGAGGAATCAGAATAGAATTGGATTGATGTATACACATAATAATAAAGATCAGATGAGAAGCATAGCGTTCTCTCCGAGGAAGAAGAATAAAATTATCCAAAAGGGTATCCGGCTCCTTTCTTGTGATTTCTGCGTGTCTCGTCTCCTACTAACTAACGATCTCGCTTTCTCCAAATTGGTTTTTTAATTTTTTGATTTCTTTGGTTATATATACGACATCTCATCTTCACGACCTCACTGTTCAGAGACTGTACTGTGCGACTCCACCTCTCTATGAGATTGGGAGGACCATAGGGCCAGCAACGGTAATAGCATCGGTCAAGACACCGCTTGCTGGCGATTGGTTGGCCAAAAGCATGTAGGTAACACCGGCAAGACCTTGGGGAACAGTGCATTCACCGTTGGCGAAAGGAGTGAAAGCAGTTCCACCTGGAAGACCACCATTGGTGAAGGCACAAGAAGTGGCGCCAGTGGCGGTGGTAGTGACCTTAAGGGTGTCGCCGGCTGCGATAGCAGTAGTGCTGTTGGCAGCACCTCCAGTCATGGTAAGGGCTGGGAAAGGAGTGATGGCCAAGTTGGATCCAACGGGGCATGATTGAATGAAGCCAGCGGCGAGGGTGAAGACACTTCGGATTCCGAGAGGGGTATCGAAAGCAGAGGGGATAGCAGCGGACTTGGAGGCTGTGCGGATGAAAGTCTGATGACGAGACTCGACGGTGACAATCTCAGCAGCGACGGTCAGAATATCTGGAGACTTGACAAGTGGTGCAGCACCGAGGTAACTGTGAACTATTAGTTAAGCGATGACGGCAGGAGGCGAGGAGACATACGCTGAGACACCGATGTTCTCAAGAACAGCAGCGGTCTGGACCATGGCAGCAGCGGTGGTGAAGCCGAAGTTGTATTGGCAGGCTACGACGGGTTGGGTTCCGGCACCAACGATGGCACTGTTGAGGGTGGTAACGTGCGTCTGCTCAGTCGTAGCAATTGACTTCAAGTTGGTGATGTCGGTGGTGGTAAGACCCGCAGCCTGGAAGTCAGCATCCGTGAACTTGGCAAAGCCCTGTGCGTAGAAAGCTGTCTCGAGATTCTCTGCTGTCAAAGCGCTATAATTCCGGTCAGCAGCTATTCTCGTGATTTCCGGATGCTCATCCCCACGTACAATTGCAAGACATCGATGTCAGTCAATCCATCGGGGAGACCGGTTGAAGGGTTTTGTCTTCGGTGGACATTGTATAGCTTCAAAGCTCGGTCGTTCAACATTGGCTGGGCTGGAAGAGCGGAAGCCAAGGTTGCAAGTCCAACTGCCACCACTCCGGTGATCTGTCTGATGCTAGGCATTTTGAAGAATCGGTTGATTAAGAAATATCGTATGAATTGTCGAAGAGGATAAGTACAGCAGCAAGACCAGGCTGAGTAAAGGAGGGCGAGAAGCGAAGTGGGTATTAAAGAATATTAAGATGAAATACGAGCGATTGTTAAAACAAAAGCAGACCAGCGCTTGGAATAATAGAAATGGGAGAGCGACGAAGAGGATGATTCCTTGGAAACAAAGAAAGGGTGGGAAGTCGAGCGGTTATAGCTCAATGGACAGAAGGGGCGAGCGGACACAGCATCGTTGCTTGGCATCCAACGGGAAGTCAGATCACCGGCGCGACGAGCAGTCGCTTGTTCTCCCAGTCTCTTCCGTACGGAGAAAGCAGCAGGGCAGGCCAAAAGTTTGCCTTGGGCAGGCCAGGAAGCTGAGCCATCCGAAGGGGCTTTAAGCTCACTGACAGCGGGATCTGCCAATTCTCACCGTAGGAGCCAGTGAGCAGGAGGCACCGGGGGATGACGACCCACTGTGCCATCCATATCACGCTCGGAAAGATTAAGGTTAAAGCAGTTGCTTAACCCAATTTCTCAACCATGATCCACTCTCCTCCACCCTACCGTGGCATGATGGTGGTGATGACTTCCGTCGCTTGTCAAGAAAATAAGCGAAAGGAAAGACGGGGTTACGATGTTAGAGACTCGTTTGAGAGCCCGCAAATCGCTCACGCTAAGCCGCCGGTTTGCGACAATCATCTCAGGTATTGGTTCTTCCGGTGGCATGCATGTCCAATGAAGACTTTGCTGGCTTCCGACGGATGTCCCTCTGGCCGTAATCTGCAACCTTTCGTGTTCCACAACGTAAGCCTACCCATGGTCACTGGTAGCTACAACTAGTTCACGCGCCCGAAAACACCAAGCTTTAACAAGACTTTTTGCCAAGATCTTACTTAAATAATTGGCGAGCATATGGTGGATGTTGAGCTTCCGAGAATGCCCTATGGACAGAAATTGATTCCGACCTAGTTTCGAAGGTCAATTTGCAAAAGCAAACTCGAGCTGTCAACCGGCAAGGCAATGGAAACATTAAAAGGAAACGGTAAGTAGTTTATGATTTGACGCTAGTAACTATCAATGCACAACGCTAAAAGCAAAAGAAAACACAGTTTTGGATCCGTTGATATACCTGCGCGAGCTTCAACCTTTTTTTTTGGAACGCGTGCAACCTGGTCCTGATTGATTTATGAAGCTGTCTGACCTCAATTGATTGAGTGTCCTATTACCGGTCCCATGCACGAGCTTCTCTCGCGTAGGACAGTCCCCAAAAGCAATTGTACATGTGCTCTCCAACCACTTCGGATGCATCCACGGAGGCCACCATTTTCGCCACCAGACGACGTGCAACAGAAAAAGTGCAAATGATACAGCTTATAGCTCAGCAATGAGCAGTGTTATTCTATGAAGATTTAAAGAGCGTATGGGTTGAGCGAGCGAATGGTCAAGCATCTTAAGGATATTAGCAGCGCTCATTTGTCTGAGGAATATAACTTACGGAGGACTTTTGGTGAGATCTGTCTTGAGAATAACTGGAACGCGGGTCATTTCCTTAACATCCTGAATGTATTCACCATTCTCCTCTCTCAAGGTGAATAGCTTCAAGTATTTCTCCTTCAAGGATAGCTTAGCCTCAACTGGTTCAGGAGCTGGAACCTTAGAGTCGGATCTTGTGCGGTGGAGAGTACCGGCAGCAGAAAGAGATCCCCTAGTAGGGGAGGGTGGGACACTTTGAGTGGGTCGCTCCGCAAGAGAAACACCAGCGAGACTCTCAGCAACATCGGATGCATCATCATCATCGTCGAAAAGAGCATCAACATCATCGGTGGATATTGTTCCAGTCTCCATTTGTTTGCGCTGAGCCTCTTCATGCTCTTTCTTGGCTCTCTCGGCAACAGCCGCTTGTCTAGCAGCAGCAGCGGCATTTGTTGCGCGTTGAGAAGCTCCGGCCTTCGGACGTTCATCCTCTGGAACATATGCTGAGGAGGTGACACCCTTCTCCCAGTACAGTTCCAGAATACGATCATTCTTTCGGAACTCAGCCTTCTTGAGAGGAAGCTGATCACAATGAACACGCTTTTCGAAGCCGAACTCTGGAATCAAGACATCAAAGGCAGAGTCATAAACACAGATGACAATTCCCTCGCTAATCAACTCTCCACCGGCTTCTTCTCTCTTTCTGTCCATCATTCTACAAGATTCAATATGCACACTCTGCTCTTGAGCATTTTGTGCTGAGTCCTTCTTGGTATTGCAAGACTCAGTAGTCTTGACAAGCGATTCAATGTCCTCGTTATACTCGATCTTGCCTTCAGAGAGAACAGCTTCGAGTTGACGGTGAACAACAAGATCCGCATAGCGGCGGAATGGGTTTGTAAAGTGAGTGTACAAAGGTAGGTTTAGTGCATAGTGAGGATAAAGATGTTGTGGGGTCTTTCCTGCAATGTAGTACTTTGCGCGTTGCATGGTCTTGACCAGAAGGGTTTCCATTCCCTTACGAAGATCACTGTCGTCGACCTTGAACAGGCTGTTTTGAAGTGTACCACTGCTTGAGGTATCCACCTCGTAGCTAATCTTGTTCATGCGTTCAGCGAAGGTCTGAAGCCTGCGTGGGTTCGGTGCCCCATGTCTTCGAAGGAGTGCCTTTTCAGGTAGTCCTTTGGCGATCTTTTGAGCCACATAAGCGTTAGCCTTGTGCAACAGCTCTTCAATGAGTTCATGAGAAGTTGTTGAGTCGAAAATGTTGTGCTCCACAGGGACGTTCTCATCGTCCAATTGATAGATCAGTCGAAGTGGGGCAATGGTCTCGCCATCTGAGCCGAGTCGGCTTTCACGGAACTTTTGAGAGACGGCCTAGAACTTTCAGCTTAAGTTAACCACAGAATAAAAGTTTAACTCACATAAAGGATTTGAATATCCTTTACTTCTGCTCCGTCAAGCTTTGCATCAGTGTGACCTTCAAGAACAGCGTCGACCTCCTTGTATGTCAACTTTCCAGAGCTTTTAATTATACTCTTTCCAATCCAAGTGTCATCATCGGAAACGGCACCAGTTTGAGCGTTGACTTTGAAGACCACACTGACAGTCAAACGCTCTTGACCCGGTGTCAAAGAGCAGATCTCAGAAGCGATTTTGGGTGGGAGCATGTTGCAGGCCCCTGAATCCGGTTAGAAATATTTAGCAATCAGGTACAGACAGATTGGTTGGTGATAGCTCCAAAGAACACAAGAGAAAATAGTGGAGAGGACTCACGGTTCATAAGATACACAGCAGTACCTCGCTTCTTGGCCTCGCGGTCCACAAGTGAGTTTGCTTTGATGAAGTGAGCAACATCTGCAATGTGAATACCAATCTCAATTTTTCCATCGGGGAGAGACTTGACGTGGAAAGCATCGTCAAGCTCGTTCGCGCCGTTGGGATCGATGGTAAAGGTTTTCTCCTCTCGGAAGTCACGGCGAGCAGCGATGGCTTCCTGGTCTTCTTTGGCAAGGTCCCAGTCATCGAGGCCTACACTGCGAGTTACAGCATCCGAGAACTCATCGGAAGCGAAGTTATTATCTCTGAGAAGTGCATCGGTTTCAACCTTCAGCTCGCCCATCTTACCAAGTTGCTCCACTAGAGTACCGAAAGGATGAAGGGAGGTGATGGGCCATCTCTTTATGCATGCAACGAAAATTCTGTCCGCATACTCCTGGTGCTTCTCAACGAAGTCACGAGGTGCCTGCTCGGTGGGAATTGCAATTAATGGAACCCTCTTGCTGATTTGAAGTCAGTAACAACGTAGCAATGAAGAGAAATTAGTGTAATAATGGAGTGACAGTGGAGTGACAATGAATTGTTTATGGAAAAAGGTTGGTTAATGATAGTTCATCAAGTGGGTGCTTACTCCGTTGGCTTAAACCAGACAATCTTTGGTTTATCTTGTTGACGTTGCTCTTGATGACGACCGTTGCCACCATCTCTGGCAGCACGCTCAGCCTCCTGCTTCTCCTTTGTGGCCTGGCTACTGGGACGAAGTAAGCCAAGTGTACCGGAGAACATTTGGCCAGCAACACGCTCTATGACTGCAACGATGTGACCGGCATAGAGAGGTTTTTGCTCCTGTTAGGGATATAGTTAGCAATGAGGCCAAAGACAGGTTGATAGCCCCAAGGGTGAGCTAGAAGCATAGGGAAGAAGTTAATGCTTACATCGTTGACTTCCTCTTCTTCAACAAGTAGAAGACTCTGGCCCTCAACCTCGACATCATCATTCTTCTTTTGTGTAGGTCGTTGTCTCAGACTTCCACGACGTCTGATTCCACCTTCATTGTTGCTTTCGTCACCATTCGTAGAGTTATCACGATGGGATCTCTCGCCATTGGTGTTGTTGTTTCCACCGCTTCTAGTATCCGTGATATCTTTGCGTTTCTTTTTCTCCTCCTTCTCACGCTTTTGTCCCCAGACCTCATCTACATCAAGTAGCTCAACCGCAACGAGATCTCCTTCCAGAGCTCGGTTACGATCTTTACTACCGCAGATAAAGATGTCTGCATCAAGGAGACCATCTTGCGTGGATACATAAGCATCGCTACGATTCTTCTTGTTAACCCGTAGGATACCTGAGACAAGCTGGCCATCCCCCAAAAGAGCAGGAAGGGTGGCTTGTGGCAAGTATGGAGTGAAGAGAGTCTTTCTTTGTTGCTGTTGCTGTTGGGCAGACAGCTGTGGAGCATGTTGACTCCCTTGAAGACCAACATGGCCGTTCATTTGAGCAGCCTGAAGAGCTTGAAGTTGGCTCATCTGGAGTGGGTTCAATTGTTGGCCAGGGTACATTGGCTGCTGAACAAGAGCCATCTGGCCTTGTGGAAGTTGAACCAGTTGTGGTTGAGATCCGTATTGAAAGTTACCAAGTGAGTTGATGGATTGGCTCATAGAGCCACGATTGCGATGACCTGGCTGGAACCCACCCTGTTGCCCACCTTGGAAATTACCCATCTGGTTCTGGTCGGATTGGCCACCTTGATTTTGAGGTTGATTTCTCCAGTTACCCTCAAAGTTTCGAGAAGAATTTCTGGTATGACCTCCCTGTGCACTATTGCGTCGTTGGAAGTCAGTATTTTGAGAAGCAGATCCCTCGTTGGTAGATGGCATAGCTGGGAATTGGAAGTTTCCACCACCGCGCATGGAAGATCCACCTCGACCGCTTTGTCCTACTGCCATGCTTTGACTTCTGCCGTGAGCGCCAACACGGCCGCCTCGGGTAATTGCAATGTTACTGTTAGTCGACTGGCTTTGTGCACTCTTATCATCAGTCTGATCTGCAGCTCCAGGGATAGGGAACTGGAAGCCAGACGTCGTACGCTTCTGCTGTGCAAGTTCAGCAGCTTTCTTAGCTTCTGGTAATGCAAGCGAATGACGACGTTGGTGTCCACCACCTGGTGGTCCGCCACCACGACCACCTCTTTGACCATTGTTTTCTCGTTGTTGTCCTCCAAAGTCTCCAAAAGTAGAGCCTGATGCTCCTGACGATGGTGCTGGAGGAGGGCCCATGCCCATGTTGGGCAATGCCGATTGATTACGGCGATGTGACAGAGGCTGGGTTGGAGCACCCATTGGCGCATTCATCTGCTGCTGTGGGAGCTGACCTGGAAATTGAAAGGCATTTCCGGCTTGGAGGTTCTGCATTTGAGGTTGCAGAGGGTTGTAAGCACCTGCTGGAGCAAGGTGTTGAGTTGGGGGGATCATGCCCATGTTCACATATTGTTGATGAGTAGCTTGGATCTGCTGTTGCTGTTGCTGCAACAGCTCGATCTGTTGCTGAATCGCAAGTTGTTCCACTGAAGTAGATAAATGTTAGCATTAGTATGATAATGATGAATGCTAGTGCGAGGGTGTGATGACGACAGATACGCTGATGGGATACTTACTTCCAGGCGAAGAGAACATACTCATGAGCGGCGTAAGCTCCGAAGGACTTCTGCGATGTGCAATGTGAAGTCGACGACCAGTTGGACCAGCTACACCACCCTGTGGAGGGGGTGGTTGTGGTTGTTGCTGCTGCTGCTCCATTGCGGAGGGTTGCACGTCGAGTGCGATTGAGATGGGGTGTTTGGTTGTATACGATCCGAAAGATGGTGGGGGAATGATAATCTAGATCAAATGAGGGCAAAGGAGGGGATCAAAGTATTCCACTTGCTGGGAATCAAGGAGTGACTCGAGAATTCGAGAATGGAGATGAGGAAGGGTGGTGTTGAAGAATAGTCGAGGGTAGAAAGAGGACAAGCACATATGAATCCGAAGCGTCAACCTGGTTTCCATGTTTGGAACTAGCGTGAAGCTTTGACGTTTGGATGGCTGCGAGTCGACGCATAGTCACGTGGAGCTGTTTGAGGGGATCTGAGCTTAGGTAATACGCAGGCTGCATTTGGAAATGCGGAAGAAAAGGCGGGCCGCACCAGGCTAGAGCTGCTGCCGCAAAGAACATCTCTGCACATCTCTCGGCTGCAGGTTGGATTCGGTAGGACATCCGAAATGGGATATCTTCATCTTCAACTTCTGATACTCAACCCCTCCATACCTAGTTTGCTCTTCCTCCTCCCACAACGACGATTGATGTGTGCGCCACACCATGGGCGATCCGTCATCTGCAGAAGATGATCTCCCAGCAGGCATGGGCAAGAGCCGCATCTCCCAGCTATATTCAAACTCCTCTTTATTCACCGAAAATCACTCTTCAGAAGAATTTCACCAAGAACAGCTTGATGCTGCATTTGCCGAACATACCAGGGTTCGAGACACGGCATTACGCGTGTTTCACCTCCACGAATTGCGAGAGGAAGCACTGAGGATCCAACAGGCTGCAGCTCAAGAAGAAGAGCGCGTTCGAATTGAGACGGAGAAAGCGAAGGAGGAGATTAGACTTCAAGAGCTTCGAGCAACGCACATTAAAGCACCTACGCCTCCTCCACGGCTACCCACTCCTCCTGCACCGTCGCCACCCCCAGCTGCACAACAGATTCCTCCGAAACAATTAACAACACCACGCGATTCCTCTTCAAAACCTGCTGTCGACACACCTCAGCCACAAGCTCCTCCACAACCTGCAGCCACAGCTCCGTTAGCCCAGCTCAATGGTTCTGGGTCAGTCTCGAGGCCAGCGCAGCCAGCGCCGCCCACGCAACCACCCGCGGCGCCTGCTGTCCAGCCTCCAGTGCAGCTGCAACCTGCTCCCAAACCTGTGGCTCCTAAACCTACCCAGCCAGTTGCCTCCTTTGTCTTTGAAAGCGCCGACCAGTATGTCAAAATTCATATGAAGTTGAAAGAGTTGCGGAAACATTTGAGCGAGGCAGTAAAACAAGATGCTGCTTTAAAAAAGAAGTTAGGCGAGATGCGACGAGAGATTAGAAGGTCCGTCGGCCAACTTACAGAAGGGAGAGGCGCAAACAAGACTCCTGTAATTATTATTCCACTCACTCATCAAATAGCTACTAATCTTTGATTTAGATGGCAAAAATAACGGAGAACCTCAAAGAAGCGTTAACAACGGTTCAGAGTCCTTTGATGGATGTGAGCATGGTTACGCTGTTTAAACCTGACCCACAAGAAGGCGCATTAAACAACGGCGATCAAATGCCAATGCTCTTCATATATTTGCTCAACATATTCTCGAAAGCAATCGTATCACAATTCATCGACGAAGCTGGTGTTTCAACTAGAGCGGCAGATCCAATTGGCGTGTCAGCTGTTTCCATCTTCTCAAAGCCTGAATTCTTGTGGCGTGGCCAGTCTCTGATTGCTATCCTGATTGCCAAGATGAGAGTTGTTTGCCCCGTTTTGTTCGGGATTCGAGGTAATGAAAAGACAGAAGAAGGTCGAGCAAGACTAGGATGGAAGAGAAACGAAGGACAATGGGTCGGTGAGCAGGAACACAACACTCGGATGACTGGTCTTGGTGCAGGGTATGCTGCATTGTCTTTGCGCGATTATTCGAAGACGAAACTGACGAATCCGTACCCTCCATCATTCTACTGGCAAACCATGGCGAGCATTGTCTCAACACCGCCAGACCAAACGTCTTCGACCCAATATATGGTTTTGAAAGCTCTAGTGGATGGCTACGAGCAACGCTTTATGAATTTCTACGGCAGTGCAGCGCGAGCAGCTTTACAAGTTGCTTTAGTCGACTTTCCCAACAAGGCAGTAGAGAAAAATGCAGCAGTAGGCTCACTCAGAGTATTGGCTGACAAGCTGGGACGAGATATGGGTTTGCATTTACAGAATACGGCTGTTGGATGGTGATGAGTTTGCATCAGATGGAGTTATAGGATACTGGAATCGGAAGGAGTTTTGAGTGGCATCATTTGCTACAACATCTTCGAGATGTTCCAGAGATGGAGATACCCCCAGAAGAATTGAAAGAAGTTTCCTGCCAGGATTCGATCCAGTGATGTATTTTTGAAGTCGTGAATGCAGAAACGTTGTGGTCTGTTACCTATTTTTTCAATTTTAAGTTTGGATTAATTTGAAGCTTCAATTCATCCCCATGTTCTCCGCATCCACTGCCGTAAGTGTAGATCCCCCGCCTTCACCACTTTTGTCAGTATTTACCCGGACTAAGTGGAATTCGCCTACATCGAGGTTCCACGAGACTGATCGTACGTTTGCACAACCCTGTTTTCACAGGTAGTCTCCATTGACAAATGCATTATCCCTCTATTTCACCCGAGCCTGCCTTGCTCTTCTTAGCTGACGATGACTTCTTTCGTTTAGCTGCGTGTGAGCTCACAGCGGTGGAATACCCCGCTACCCCGCCAAACAAGTATAAATACGCGGGCGAACTCTCTGGCTTTCCGAGGTTCAGCTCTGAAAAATTCATCTGAACTCAATAATTGCCAGTATGATGCTCCTCCTCTTTGCCCTGGCAGCTCCTGCTGCAGCACTGATCAATTCAACCGGCTCTGTACTTACCCCAGAGAACGGAACCATCTCCATTAACGGAGGTGAGGCTGCGAACCCGTCCGCGTTCACAGCCAACATCACAGTAAATCTCCAACGTAAGATTCTTTCCTCAACTCCCGCAGACTTTTCTGAAAGACCATTCAGAATACTGGGATCTGTTCGTCGGTCCCGTCGCAACGGCGACTATCAACACCACAGTTTTAGCGACACCAGTTCCGACGTCTGAACTAGTTCCGCCACCCCCCCTCTACTATTCGTCATTCCCCACTGGCGCCCAGAGCCCCACTGTTTTGAAAAACGAGAGCTGGAAATTCCCCAGCGGTTTCTTCTGGGGTGTTGCCAGTGCTGCTTACCAAATTGAGGGTGCTGCTCAGGCCGAGGGGAGAGGACCTAGTGTTTGGTTTGTTTTATCCAAATCATGGCTCCTAACTCATGGCTGATTATTCTCAGGGATGTTTTTACCCATCGGAGTACTAGTATCACTGTAAATAACGATACGGGCGATGTGGGATGTAACGAGTACTATCTGTATAAGCAGGGTAAGTGTTACACTCGCTCGTTGAAAACCTAGTTCTTCAATTCTGCTCCCCATGTCATTAAAGTTTACCCAAGCATTGAAAGCGTGAACATAACCTAACAAATTCATCTAGATATTGCCAGGATTGCAGCTCTTGGTGTGCCCTATTATAGCTTCTCAATCTCCTGGTCACGAGTATTCCCCTTTGGCAAAGGACCGGTGAACGAGTTAGCCCTTCAACACTATGACGACCTCATCGACACCTGTCTCCAGTACGGAGTCAAGCCCGTAGTCACTCTTTTCCACTGGGATCTACCTTTGTATTTACAAAATGAGTATGGCGGGTGGCTCAGTGAAGAGATCGTGGCCGACTTCGTGGCGTATGCAAAAGTAGTCTTTAGTCGATATGGTAACAAGGTCTCCCGCTGGTTCACCCTCAATGAGCCCATCGTCTTCTGCGACGAATACCCTGTGAGCATCACTTCCTCTCTGAGACACAACCCGCTGACTCTTCCAGTACCCAAGTAACTACTTCTCAGCCGTGACAATCCCAGAAGCAGATCAAAAATATTTCTGTGGACACCACGTCCTCCTCGCGCACGCTGAAGCGTACCGACTCGGAAAGTCCCTGGGTCTCAACGGCACCATCGCATTTAAGAACAACGGGGGGTATAAGATCCCTCTCACAAACTCGACCGATGACGCGTTGGCGGTACAGCGAGCCTGGGACTTCAACGAAGGCTGGTTCGCAAACCCAGTCTACCTAAATGGCGACTACCCGAAGTATCTTAAAGATTATGTCTCAACACTCGGCTTGGAGTTCACCGACGACCAGAAGGCTTTAATCAACGGCACTGCTGACCTCTTCGCCCACGATGCATATACCTCTAGCTTCTACATGGCGCCAGATGGAGGCGTAGCTGCCTGTCTAGCAAATTCCTCCAACTCGCTCTACCCCGGCTGTTTCAACACTACGAATGTCAACCCTGATGGCTGGAATATCGGCCCTGCCGCTGATATCTACACGCCGTGGCTTAACCGAGCTACAGACTGGGTTCCATTGTTTCTAAGATACATCCAAGACACGTGGCCCAGTGCGGGTGGGATTGCAGTGTCTGAGTTCGGTTGGGCGGAACCGTTTGAGCATCTCAGGACTTCGAAGGTCGAAATCTTGTACGATATTGGTCGCATGGAGTATTATAAAAACTACATGGAAGCGATCCTGATCGCGATCTCGGAGGGCGTCAATGTTGTCGGTTGTCTAGCATGGGCTATTATGGATAATTTGGAGTGGGCTGATGGTGAGTGACAGCTGATTTCTTTGCTGCCTAATAGTGATACTAACTTGCTTGCAGGGTATATACCTAAATTTGGGGTTCAGTATGTCAATCTCACGACGTTTGAGAGGAGTTATAAAGCTTCTTTCTTCACGTATGTTGATGCTTTCAAGGTGTATGCCGAAGACCCAGTCGTTCCAGTGTTTGTTGAGGGATAATGTAAATGGACTCCACCAATAGCAACGGCAACCACTCAACGGAGAAGCCTTTAACGTATGCATAATAATTTAAGTAGAATTAGTAGTAGTAGTAATGAGTTATGCATATATTTCGTACGAGTGTTCTTAAGATATGCTTAGTGAGTGACGCACCGAGACTTATTTACAATCACGAAGTTATATTTTCCGTTCCCCTTTCCTCCCCTTAATTTTATTCACTCTTCTCATCAACCTTGGGTACCAATGCCCAGCTCAATCCCATAGCTATTAAAATGCCAATCAATATAGGCTGAAGTGTCCCCACTCCGGCATTAACTGCAATGACTCCAGTGACTGCTGGGAAGAGAGCAGCACCAGCCTGGGCAACGACGAAGATAAGTCCTACAGAATGAAGCTATCAGCGTTCCAGGTTCTCCAGATATCTTACTCTGGTGCAAGTAAGCTTACCGAGTGCAGAAGCATGAATTTCTTTTGGAATCAGCTTCGAAGCAACCGACATGCCCTATTCGTGTCAGTTCCCCAATCCCCGAGAGAAGCATGATGAGAACTCACTGTAGCAAAATTCGGGCCAAGCAGAAACCCCATCACTGCGATGGCCACAGTACTCGAGACGAGATTATCCACTCTCCAGAAGACAACTTCAAGCGCACAGCAAAGGATAGCATACAAAAGCAACATTCTCTTCTCTCCAAAGCGATACGTGGGCTCAGGAAGAAGCAAGCGCCCAAGTACAGTCCCGCCATAGAAAGCTGTAGGGATATAACCTGCTGTGGAAAGCTTGACATGGCGAACTGTGACGAGATACTCGACGAGCCAACCTGAGGAGGTAATTTAGCAGCGAAATAATGCGAAATTATGGAATGGAGAGAACTCACCCCCAGCTGTGAAAGCTGCACCGAGATAGAAGAAGTAGAACAAGCTTAGGAGCCAAACAACTTTCTTCTTCAAAGTTGCTTTTGTCTCTTTCCAGACAGTATTGCCACTCTTCACTGCTTCTTCTCGTATACTTTCCTGTCCTGCACCGACCAAAGGCTTTCGCAGGGTTATATCATCTTTGAAAGCCCAAGTTACCAGCACCAAATTCGCAACGCCCAAGCCCAACGGAACAGAGTAGTAGAGCGGCCATCTTCCAGACCCAGAAGAAGCAATGGCAGTAGCGACAAAAGGGCCGATCAAGAGTCCAATACTGTAGCTTGCGTGAATAAGTCCAAGCCATCGATGAGCACCTTTCACGGTTGCAACGAAGGTATTGGAGTTCGAGTCTTGGAAAGCTTGACCGATAGCGATGAGGAAGAAGGTTATACAGAAGAGGGCGAAAGGAGGTTTCTGAAAAAGTTAACTAAAAAGATCGGTTTCCCGAAAGATTGATAACCTTAGGATATACGTACCCAAACCCTCAACACCTGAGCCAGCAGTTGCACTAGTGCACCAAGCACTAACGCACCTCCAGAGCCGGCATATACTCTCACATGTCCGCCCAAGATCGCAGCAACGACCCATCCTGCAAATGTAACCCCATAAATAATTGCCACGGAACCAGTACCAATATCGTACCCTGACAAGATGTAAGGAACTAGAGAACCGAAGCTTCCATCATTGATCCCGGCTGTGACGAAAGCAAAACATGCACTGAATAACTTCATAGCTACGGGAAAGGTGATTACTGTTGCTTCCGAGATATTGACAGCATTGGATGGAGTTGTCTCCACTGTTGGAGTTAGCTCTTCAATGCCGGTCTTTGAAAGATTGCTCAGAGGAAATCCATTGCTTTCGTCAGCTGGCGATGCAGGTTGCCTCGTTTCAAGAACCATCGTAAATAGAGCGTACGTTTGAGTGTGAAAGCTGGAAAGGAAACAATACTCGATAATCAGAAGTTATTGTGCATTGTCCGTCTTCTTTTATCCCTCGACGAAAGTGTTAGGAAGCACTAAGTAAGTGAGCGGGGGATCTTCGGCGCTGCTCGTTTACCGTATCGGGGCGCGGGCCGCCATTCCCCGCGCTACTCTTGTATCACGTGCTGAGCTGGTTAACCCCCCCCCACAAAAACATTAACTGGCCAAAGTCCCCTCTCTTAGCTCGCTTGGCCTAGGTTGGGGACGAAGAGAGGGATGCATGGGCCAAGAAAGACCAAGTTAATGTAGTGCTTGATTACCAGATGTCTTCTATATTTACAGTATTGAACACGAGCTGTAATTCTGCTAAGATATTCTCATATTGCACAGATTTGAACCATCACAGGAACCTGCTAGGCTTTTGATGTTGAAAGTCCCATGACGTCAAGTATGACATGTGGCTAAAGGTGTTACAACCTACCCTACAAAATGGCCCCTTGATGGAAACCTTTTGCGACCTAGTTAACCATTCTGCTCACAACTTTCCGTCAAAATGCCAGACGTAGCACAGATCAACCGCTCTCTCAATACCCTCCATACGGAACTCGAATTCCTTCGAGACAGCAATGTGCTCACACCCGCACAATTCCAATCCATCTCGGCCCAACTGCCTGTCAGTGTCCCTCCAAATTCTCTCGACAGATACTGACCCTCGTATCTTTCTCTTAGCAACAAGGCGGAGTACCCAGCCAATATGTAGATCCTCGTTACAACCCACAGACTCAATTCAATCCAATGCAGGTTGCTCAACAAGCGCAGGACCCGAGCCATCCTGCGCATCCCAATAACCCAAAGGTCTGCCCGTGTTCATCCCATCAGTTCTTTTGTTTAAGGCTAACGTCTTTGCAGCATCATGAATGGGCAAAGGTGAGATGAACATCCCTGGATGGTGTATCATGTGACTGATCTCGGGTGTAGAACCTGGCTATGAAATTTGGCAATGCTGCTATGTTTGGTGCTGGAGCTACTTTTGGTGGTGATATGGTCAATGATGCGCTAAAACATTTCTAAGCTGCCGTGGGCTCACCAAATAGTTACTGAACGATTCTGGCTGAGCAATTAGTATCATTACGCACTTTGAGATTAGCTGCTCGGAGGATTGATCTCTATTAAAACTCTCCTTTAGCATAAAAGAACGATACTCTTGAATTTTTTTCGAAGAACTAGTACAGTGACATACTACCTTGAAAATTGAAAATCCTTTGAGGTGAAATGGGGAACCGCGGCGAACTGAGCCAAATATGATAGTCCATTCAGGACTTGAAAGGGATTCTAGTTCTTATAAAGCAAGCGGGACGAGAGAGAACCCACGAACCTGATTCCGACAGGTACATTCAAATTCCCTGGGAATTTCTTAGTAAGTTATCTCGAAAGTTGCCGAAGAAATGGGTTGAGGGGCAGGATTTATGTAGGTGGAGTGCTCGCTTAAGTTTCATCTGATGTCGAAACGAGCCGATGTATCAGTTATTGCCAAGGAATCCTGCCGCTCGAGTTGCAAAGAAGATATCTAGCGAGCACCAAAAGAGAAGGTGGAGGGGCTAAGCTTAAGTATGATCTACGTTCCAGAATGACATATGCGTATATCAACTAGGCTATGTACCGAGTGAGGTTCAAGGAGCTTGAAATTACGGAATCTGGAGGCGAATGCGATGCTGGCTCTACTCGTATTCTCTATGAACCATGGCAGATCTGCAACATACGACGCAAATCATATACGGATTCTAGATTCCTTCATGATAGAATACCTCGGAGTGAAATTGCATAAATGAGGAGCTGTTTCCCAAGGAATATGTTCCTCTTCCTTTTCCTCTTCTTTGTTCATCCAATCCATTCATTGTTTCCGGCCTCGTCTTTTAAACATTCTTTTCAGTTCCAACTATTCTATTCTGCTCGAGATCCGGTCATCTCTTTATTTTACCACGGAGTTCCTTATACCAAAGTTTTAAATCCCCCAATATGCAGTTCCCAGCCGCTCTCTTGACCATCTCCGCGCTTGCAATTGGCGTCTCAGCAACGGCTCGCCAATATGATACCTTTTCCATTTCGGCTGGTACTGGTGGTTCGGCACTAACGCAAGCTGAGGCTTCATTCCCCGGAGCGTTGACGAGTTTGAGCGCTTCTGCTTGGGATGATGTGAATGTAAGCCTAGCCTTGATTTTCTAAATTGCGATGATATTCGAACTTGCCTAACCCTGAACCAACACAGACCGAAGCTCACTGTGCCGTCTTGGCCGAAGCCTCTTTCATCTCCGCACAAAGTGCAGCTGGAGCAAGCACTGCTGCTGGAAAGGCGCTCGCAGTTGGCATGATCAAGAACAAGGTGTTGAAGATCTACAGTAAGCAGTCTAATTACAGCGGTAGAGAGTTTGGAGTGGTGCTTATATTCATGGAATAGGTACACTACAGGCCGTAGAGAGCCAGATCACGCTTCAGGGAAACTCATCGACGCTTGCCGCTTCTCAGGCTGATTTGACAGCGAAATTGGCCACCAATGTTGCGATTGATAAGAAGAATGCTGGTGCGGCCAGTACCGCGGTGAACTTCACTTGCCCTTAATAAGGATATTGCAGGAGTGGTAAAATACCTGCTCAACCATTTTTTACACATATATCCGATGAAGCCATTGCATTTGGCAATGGAATGGCTGATGCAATGGCTGGAAAAATAAGGCACTTATATAATTGAATGATATTGTTTATATGAGATTTTCGGTGCTGTACATTATTTTGTGACATTGCAAATAAAATGAAGTATTTCGACAAATTTGGGTATTCTTAACATTTCAGCGAACTAATGCTAAGCTCAAGCACCGCCCTGCTTGCGGTTCCTTCTCATCATTCGCTTCTTCTGGATGATTTGCTGCCTCTTGGCAAGCCCGTCCTTCTCCCCAGAGTCAGCATCCCCCTTTGGCTCACGTTGACCTTTTGGAGCGTGAGTAGGTCTTCCTGCCTTGTCTCGACCACCCTTCAAAGGCTTGCTCTTGATTGGAGCAGGTCGCCCTTTACCTCCAGGCCCTCTCCTTTCTGGTCCTCCCCTCTCTGCTCCCTTCGTACCTGGCTTCATGCCCTTTCTCGTCCTTGCCATCAATGTATCTTTGCCAAGAACCTTCTTCTCTTTCTCAGGAGCCTCTCCCTTCTCACGGGCTTCTAAGACTTCCTTCGATCGTATCCTTGCCTTTTCTTCCCGCTCCTTTCGGCGAGATACTACCTGAACATTCTCAATAGCAAACTCAACAATCAAACGTTGTTTCTTTCCGCTTCCATTTTCAATGGAGTGTCCATTCAACCATCTCAACCCCATCAAAGCCCATCTGTGAGAGCTATATTCGAGGAATCCGTATCCACGACTTCGACCCGCGCCAGTTGCTTCTGGAACTTTTGATCCTTCTCGGCCCTCAAAGACAATTTTAGCTTGCTTGACAATTCCCTTGCCCTTGGCCTTTCTGTGTTTCTCAGCCTCTCTCATCTCATCACCCCCACGTGCCTCCTCCTCTTTAGAAAGCTGAGCACGAACTCCATCCTTTACATCTTTGGCAAATCCGACGACAGCTTCGCGGGCAAGGGCCTTAAGATCCTTGGAGTTGATGTTTCGAGGTAGGTTGCGGATTGACAAACGAGTCAGACTGAGATGCAACGTTGGGTTGTTCTGAATCAGCTTCTTTCGCTGCATAGCACTGTCCTCTCGCATTTTGACCTCTGATGGAGCCAGGGCTTCGTACAATGGTGTGCCCTTGGCAATAGTACCTTCGGAGAGTAGGTAAAGCTTGCGCTTATCAGTGTCTCTTTCAGTTCGGTGGCTCACACCAGCCTCAGTAAGCTTAGTTGCCTGCTCTCGCTCGACAGCCTTGGAGATTTGCAAAAGGCGACCATCAATAGTATACATACCACTGGTATCTGCCTCTTCTTTTTGAAGGATGGAATGCTTGATTTGAGGTGCAATAGCATTAGCACCGGTAGGCTGGAATCTTGGAGCTCCTCTGAAGCAGTTATCGGCATCCTCAACGTTGAAGAAACAGACGAATCCTGTTCCCTTGGGACGGTCTGTAGCTCGATCCATGACAACTCTAGCGTATCTCACGGGCCCGAATTGGTTGAAATGCTCCTTAAGGTCCGCATCAAGGGTTGTAAATGGAAGATTGCGCACAAATAATGTTGAGGAATTATCAGTGATGAAGTTCTTGGCTGGCTTCTCTTCTTCTTCTTCCTCTTCCTCTGAATCATCATCTTCGAGATCGTCATCGTCACCATCGGAATTCTCTGAGTTGTCCTCATTTTCATCCTCGTCCTCATCTTCATCCTCTTCATCTTCATCTTCCGTATCGATCTTCATGGCCTCCTCGTTTTCGTCCTCCGATTCCAACACGTCTGCACGATCTTTAAAGAAGTTTGCAAGATCCTCGTCCTCATCATAATCGGATGTATCCGCTCTTTTCTCGTCCACCTTATCAACCTTTGCTCCACCTTCTTCCTCAGAATCGTCTGCATCAGACTTGTCGTCTGCTGCCTTCTTCTGACCCTCCCATACGTCTTTCTCTACAGCCCAATCCACAGCAATGACTCGGCCATCAACCAAGGTTCCATTGATAGCAGCCAATGCCTTCTCAGCATTCTTTCTACCCCGCATTACAATAAATCCAAATCCCTTCTGTGTATCCTTGACCTTTGGCAAAGTAGAGTGCTTGACCTTTCCAAACTTGCTGAAGAGTTCTGCAAGCTTCTCTGTTGTGTTGACACTCCATGGAAGATTTCGGATGATGAGCTTGAGAGGCTGTCGTTGTTCTGCCATCTTGTCTGACCTTTCCTTCTTTACCTTGGCTGCTTCTTCAGCGATCGCACTCTTCTTCTTTCCATCCATCCCTGGCTTTGCATCCCGAGATCTGGGCTGGGCAATCTCCACCTTCATTGTCCTGCCTTGAAACTTCTTGCCATGAAATTCCTCTTGAGCTCTCTCTGCATCGTCGGCATCCGCAAATGTAACGAATCCATATCCCTTTGATTGCTTGGTCACAGGGTCGAGGACAACTGTTGCGTGTTTGAGTGGATAGTTTTGCGAGAATAATTCGGTCAAGGCTTCGCTGGTCGCGGTTGCTGGTAAAGATCGAACAAACAATGATCGTTTGGCAGAGGCATTGGTTTCCTTTCTGGCTCTTTTTGAGGTATGAATTGGGCCATCTTCATCGCCTACAATAGCAGCAGGGCCATCATCTTCTGGAACACGTTGTCTCTTAGACATTTTGAAAAACTTTGGCGTGAAATTGAATCTTTGTCTAGCACCTCACTTTACAAACAAAAAAAAGTTCACGGAAAATGTTCCACGGGGGGACTAATTCTCCGTTCTCCGTAGCGAGCTAGTCTCCTCGGTGGGACCGAATGGGTCGCTAGGACCGTATCCTGACCAGGAGGATGTGAGCAGAGAATGGAAGGAGAATTTGTACATGAATAACGTGAAAGGAGTGTAAAAGTGTGCTTGAAGATTGTATATTGATCTAACAATATCTCGGTACCATAATTTTGTCCTACACGGATTCTCATCTGCAAGCGATCAATTCTGCCACAAAGAAAACATTCTAACCCAATTCCGATCATGTGACAGTGGGTCTAGCGCCCAGATCTAAGGGAAGCCCGCGCGAAACCAACCTCATCGTCTTCAACCAACTCTGACCCCATCGACAACCGCTCGAAGACCTCGTCGCAGACCCGCACGACATATCGAAGCGACCTCGACGATTGGAGAAAACACATGAAATAGATTGCGACAATACTGTAGTGGTGCTGGAGGCGCGGGTGCTGGACTGCGACCGACTTCGCTGTGCTACCGATTCCGCCCTACTGTGATCTCTCCATGCTCACCACCACGATATTAGCAACCCTCGAGTGATCTCTTCGCCGAGACAACATTCACTTGCAGTACATACACTCGCTGTCACCCTCGTTGACCTCTGCGGCTCGTGTGTCTGATCGACCACACACTTTTCGAAGCGGCTACCCGATTACGACCTCACCTTTGACGACTCTCGTTCACTCTTTCACTCTTACATCAATCCTGTTGTCCTTCGACGATACCTAGACATTTGCATCCATAACCCGAGTCCATTGACACTCCACCATGTCATATGATCATCCGCACACTCCCCAGAGTCCTTCGAACCTGAGTTCTGCAAATCTTCCTCCAAAACCAACATCACCCCAAACCACCACATCTCTTCCGACACCCGCACACAGCATCAACGGAAGCCTGTCTTCCTCTCTAGGTTCCGACATGGCTTCAGAACAAGCACAATTCGAAGACAGCTCCCATAAGCGCAAGCGCGATCTTGAGGATCATGGCGATCAAGAGCAGAAGAAGGTTCATGTCGAGGATAGCAGATTCGGTATTGATGACCTCCACATTGATGTTGGCCCAAAGTACCTTCTTTGCAAGACTCGTAAGGCTCCCTTCATTCTCGTTGATCTACACCTTCGCTGGTTGTACCAGCGCAAAGTCAAGTTTTCTCTACATCACTGTAAGAAGTAATATGGTTAACACGGACTTTGCTCCTAGCTCATGAATACGTTCGACCCAATCCTACGCATGATTTCTTTGCACTCTATGGTTTGTACGGAATCGCATCAACTGTTAGTAGGTTCAAACCTGATGGCGAGAAAAATGTTCTTCGGAAGAGTTACAAAGGCCAACTTAAAGCTGCTGGGATCAGCGGCACTTGGGACGCAGTCAAGAAAGATACCTTCTCGACGGAGGCGCTATTCGGGATGATGATGGTACCTCAAGAGGAGTGGGACATGCAGTTTCGAGGCAATGAGATCGAGAAAGGTATCCCAGAGATGGCGAGAAATAGCCTTGGCAAAGCTATGACTATGGCAAAGGGACATATCTCGAGAGATGATTGGGACCACAAGGTACTTGGTGAATTGGTGGTTAAAGAGAAGACTGGTGCAGACAAAGCCCGTGTTGGCGTAAAGACAGCACATGCAGTTACACAGAACCCATCTGTCTCAAAGGCAGTCAAAGGGGAGATTCCCAGACCGAAGAGAAACATTAAGAAGCGTACCTATGGTGATACGAGTTTTGAGGGCTATGGCGAGGGTTATGTAGACGATGAACAAGAGCTTGACGATGGAGGATACTCTACTGGTGATGGTGGAGCGGGACAAAAGCGTAGAAAGAAGGTTGGTATCTCGCCAGATGTGGTGATCCTGAGACTGACAAACATCAGAACAACTCCAACAACCACGATGCATCGGGCGGTGGCAGCGCCTATGGTCCTGGGATGATTGGGTCTTGAAACTCGGTAGCAGACCTTGTCAGCAGTCTCCCTCGATACCCTTAGCAAGCACGCACATGTTTGGTTCATCCAATCAGTGTTTGTGCTCTGCAGCATGAAATTGTCTTTGAGAGGATAGACGGTGGCATATGAAAGACATGGTGCATGTCGCCACTACTTCCAAAACTCTAGACAGCACAAACCACGGCATAACGCCTGTGGTACGCATAGCGTTGGTCCTTGCACATACATGTATGATTGTATAAATGCGGCCTGGAATTAAGGCAATTTGAGTTAGCGGGCGTTTAGAGCAGAGCAGGACAACCGTAAGACTCGTTAGGGACAAAATGAGAATTCCCATGATTTTACCTGGGCTGTGCACTCGTGACCACTACCACCATTACCGTCCGGGGTCTGTGATCGGACAATTGATACCTTTGACAGTGATCGTACCATACCTTGGTTAATTATGGACCTATGGTTACTTTCTTTTTCCTAACTGTATCTATATCTTGTATGCAATGGCCATGCTCAATGACAGAACATCAACCCCATCTTCGCTGAAATTAGCCGACCATTTCCTTCTCAGAGCTTCGAAAGTCGTCGGGGTAGAGTCCGCTAGCGTGTTTTCGGCAAGTTGGCAACACATTGCAAGAGCTCCAGCACAAACATCGTCCGAACTTCTGTTCTACTTCGCATCTCTAGCATTCCCTCTTATCGTATTTCCTGGGCCAATTGATCGATTACAATGGCTTTCTACAAGTTCTCAGCTCTTGCTCTCCTTGCTCTTCGCGCCATCAGCGTTTATGCTGCTGTAAGCTTCGAACCCTTTATTGTCGAAAGATGATCGTGTGCTAATGAGGTCACTATTATAGGATGCCGCAGCAGAAGAAGAGCTTGAGAGTCCCCCAACGACGCCAAACCTCAATGTCCAAGCAACTGCCTCATTTCCTCAATCTGAGGTTTTTGGCGTTAAGCTGATCAATGGTCATGCGACACAAGCTTTGGTCGAGATCCACAACAGCGAGAGTGAGCCAGTTCAGATCGCCGTTATTGGAGGATCTCTTTCTTCTACATTGCCATTGGGACCAGGCATGCACCCCAGCGCTGCTATCATTCGAAACCTTACCACCCGAAGCTACGACGTCGCAATCCCAGCTGGCGAGACCGCTTCGTTCCCCTATGCCTTCACCACCGACTTGAACCCACAAGACCTCAAGTTGTCCCTGGTTGCTGTTGTTGGCAGCCAAGCTGGTGCCGTTTTCCAGCTTCAGGCCTATAACGGAACCGTCACAGTTGTCGAGGCAGCAACTAGCATTTTCGACCCTCAAATGTAAGTCAAGTCGCACATGTGCTCCTTCTCGACTAACACAGATTAGCATCTTCTTGTACCTTGTTCTCCTTGGAGCTTTCAGCGGAACCCTCTACTTTGTTTACAAGACCTGGATCGAGACTTTGTTCCCTCAAACCAAGCGTGGTGGAAAGGGTGGAGAGCGTGCCAAGCGTTCATCTCTTGGAACCAAGAAGGCAGTTGATGTTAAGGACCAAGTCTCCGTCCTTGACGCCGATGGACCAGCTGTTATGAGCACCGGCGCAGCACAGAAGGCTTACGATGAGAGCTGGATCCCACAGTCTCACATCAACCGCCCAACTGCCAAGCGCGTCAAGAGCGGAGCTTCAGCAAAGAAGATCAAGGTTACTGAATAAGGGAGGGAATTGGTGCGGTGGATGCGAGATTAGTCTCATTTCAGTAATCAAGAAAATGGCAAGGTACAGCTATACAGTGTAGCTGCAGCCAGGATTATGTATATTACAACAAAAGTTTTGGCTTGTAGGAATTTACATATGGAGTGGCAATGATGGTTTCAGATGCAGGTGATTTTTTAATATCTTTTTATTTTATTTAAAAACAGGTTTCCCTAAATCATACGGAAGCACCAGCAGCACTCGCCTTGATTTCAGCCAAGGCCTCCTGTTTGGCCTTTAGAGCAGCAAAATTCCTCTGCATAGCATTGCGGGTGAACTCTGCACCCGTCACCATGGGGTACTTCTTCAGAGGACCCTGGATCTCCACATCCGTGCAAGGTTGGTTAAAGAAAGCTAAACTATATCTTGGGCCGTAGTAATCAACCTCGGGATCACAGGGGGTCTTGACGCGGTGGAAAGTCGACTTGAACCGATCATCAGACCAAGACATCAGCAAATCGCCAATGTTGCAGATGATCTCTCCTGGTGCTGGCTCAACCTTGGTCCACGTATCACCGAGGCCAAAACCCGTCGACACCTCTCGCCCAGGGCAGATCTCCAACCCACTCTGGCCCGCCCGCTGGAACAGCAGCGTGACAAAATCCCAATCGACGTGCGCGCCCGCTCGATAATAACCATCCGGGACGGGCACCGTCTTATCCACCTCGAAATAATGCAGCAGCCTTAACACGGTCTGTGTCTCCGGCCGCGAGATGTCATGCGCCTTGATAAAGAAATCGTCGTCGAAACCCAGGCCGCGGGCGAAGCAAACCATCAGCTTCTCACTCACGCCTTGCGCCTGTCGCATGAACTGGAGACTCTTCTCCTTGAACCCAGGCAAATCCTCGTCGGGGAGCCACAGCCCTTCCATATTGGCCCCGAACTGCATCTGATAGCTCTCCTTCTGGTCCGCCTTGCCCGTGCTGGGTCGGATCTGCGCGTTCTTCTCCCAGCCGGCATTCTTGGTTGTGAATGGCACTTTCCCTTTGGTGTCGTCGGACAGAGCAAAGAATGAGGCGGAGGTGTCGAACATGTCCTCAATATCGGCGAGGGCAATGCCGTGGTCGACCAGTCCGAAAAAGCCATCCGTCTCCGCGGCGTGGATTAACTCTGCCGTTATCTCATCGATGCGGCTGGGGAAGTCGTGCAGGGAGATCTTGGGGATGGTTCGCTCGGCGTACTTTGTTTGTTCGGGAGCCATGATGCTGAGTCGCTGGACACCGGGGATGGGGCTGTGTTGTTGGGAGGAGAGGCGAGGAAGTTGGAATGCGGCTGAGCTGGGACGGGTCGGGTGGTATGCGTGTGTGTCGAGCTCGAGAGCCGTCCAAGCATGTGTCTACAGAGAAAAGCAGAAGGCATCGGGACTGGTGACCGCTCAGGATCTTTTATATTAACGCAATGATACTAACAAAACATCCTCCCAAACCTCCTGGTGGAGATGCCCGACACTATTTGAACCCTCTCGGCCATGACACCCTCCATTCAGAGTGGTTCGATTCTACAATTTCTGGTGTGATGCAGTGGCTGCGGAGAGCTTTCTTCCCTTGTTTACCCCACCTTATCGTATGTGTTTTCGTGAACAGTGGTCTGACGGCCGTTTCCGTTCCTTATCGTTGGGCTCTGTGATTCGCGCTGGCATTCACGGTGGCGCCCGACCACGGCCGACAGGGCAGGGTCTTACTCGGCCGTCGCTTAACATGTGGCCGTTGACGTTGGGTCAGGTGCCGGCCAGCTGCGGTGAGGCGAGCGAGCGAGAGGGAGCTGATGATGGGAGCGGCAATGTGTTGTGCGGGGTGGCCTTCCCCTTGCTTTCCTCATCTCATCTGCAAAGTTGTCTTGAATTGCCGCAAAATGACACGCTGCACTTTGCTTAGAAATTATTCGATAGTCCGTTGTTGGAACGAACCAGGAGGCTGTACTACCGACTGGGATGCTTGCATCCATGTAAAACGCTAACGACTATCAACAAGTTCAAGATTTGAGACTCTTGGATGTCAGAGAGATAAGGATGTCACTTCAGCCCTATTCCAAACGCCTGGTTGCTGGAAACGTGGAGGTGGAGATATGCAATACCGCCGGGGGGGGGGTGTTTCGAAAGACCAAGTGTTTCCAAGTGTTAGCCAAGAATCTTTATATTCAATGTCTATACAAAATTCCATCCTTTCTTCTTTGCAGCCTTGATGCCAGATCTCTGTCTAATTCCCCTGATGGAACTCTTAGCAGCCTCGATGATTTCCTTCTCATCCAGCTTGACCAAATTCCCAGCATCAACCAGCAGTTCTCCATCAACAACCACTTTCTCTACATCTGCACCCGTACAAGAATACACAACTGTGGTCACCGGATCAAGTCCACCTTCCAAGATTTGTGTCTCATCATATGGTGCCGAGTACAACTTCCCCGGGTCAACAACCACGAAATCTGCTTTCTTCCCCACCTCAAGACTTCCAATCTGATCTTGCAACCCAAGAGCGCGAGCCCCATTGATCGTAGCCATCTCCAAAACTGCCTCGGCACCGACCAGTCCTGCATCCAGATTTGCTCCTTTATGAATGATTCCCGCTAGATGCATCTCGCGGAACATGTCGTACGTGTTCCCACACGGCGCACCATCCGTTCCGAGAGACACATTCACTCCAGCATCCAGCATCTGGGGCACTTTCGCAATCCCACTAGCAAGCTTACAATTACTGTTCGGGTTATGTGCCACCGTGGTGCCGCTCTGTCGAAGCAACGGTAGGTCCACAGCGAGATCCAAATTCACCATATGTGCCAGAACCGTCTTGGGGCCGGTTAGTTTGGCTTGCTGGCAGAACTCTACAGGACTGCAGTTGTACATGTCTCTGTAGATGGTGAGATCTTTCGGTGCTTCCGCACAGTGCATCGTCAGGCCGATGTCATGCTCGCGACATGCCTCTCCGATGCCGCGGTGCGATGACAGCGGTGATCCTCGTGGGGTGCCCGCTGCGGCCCAGACGTGTAGGCGATCGTTGAACGACCCATGATGCCGACGGTGGGCTTCGAGCATGGAAGCAACTGACATGGATGAAACATCCTTGTCTCTTGGATCAGAAATGTTGAGCTTGGTATTGCTTTCTTCAAACTTCACGAGTTTTCCCTATTGCTCGTCAGCAAGCAGACTAGCAAGGTGCATAGGTATTTTTCGATGACAGGGAGAAAGAAAAAGAAGAAGGTAATAGTGTAGGGAATAGTTTGGCAGTAAGAACTTACAAGACACCCTCGGATTCCACTCTCACCCACAGCCCTCACGACATTCTCAAACCCGCTCCCATGAGTGAGCATGCTCTCAAGGAAGCACGTCGTGCCACTCTTCAACATCTCCGCAATGGTCAACCGCGCAGCCACATAGCCATCATCGGCAGCATAGCACGCCTCGAGCGGCCAGATAGCATCGCAGAGCCACGAGTGCAGCGGTAAGTCCTCAGCCAGTCCCCGCAGCAGCGACTGTGCGAGATGCGAATGGGTGTTCACTAGTCCTGGGATCACGATTTTGCGGTCTAGGTCCACGATATCTGGATTTTGCGGAGGCTGGTGGTATTTTGAGCTGATGCTGCTGCTTTTGCCTATGTCGATGATGCGCGAGCCTTGGACTACGATGGTGCCGTTTAGGATTATGTCTCGGGTGGTGTTGAGGGTTATGATTGTTGCGTTGCAATACAGAGTTATCTTGTCAGCGCTGGGGACAGGGACGGCGGGAATAATTGAGGAATCCATCTTGTGAATAGTGGTGATGGTGATGGGATAGTAATGAGGGCTTTGGATATGGAAATCCTGGGCGGAGTTTTGCTCCTTGGGACTCGAGCGTCTCTGAGTCTTGCTCGGTAAGGTATGCAAAGTATTGGTGTTGTCTCTTAGTCACTGAAGGCTGTGTGTCCCAGGTGGTGCTCGCTAAGCCCAAGAAATCCAACGACGGCGAAATATGTCAGTCTACATTCGTATCTCGCCGTCAAATATAAACTCACCGAGACGATAGGAACCCCCCGGCGCATTTCGCGTTTCCCATTGATCTTTATGGAGCCATCGACCTCCAATGCGACATGCAAGCCTCCCGCTAACCTACTTACCTTGGCTTACCTTAACTTCCTTTGGCTACGTACCCCACGTTTGAACGAACCATCGGTCCCCTCCGACCTGATAAGCTCTAAGCAGTCCCTCCTATTGGTCAATGCAACGCTCCAATGCCTTATCTATCGACAGCTTCCACCCATTGATTTTTTTTCTTTGGGAGATCGCTGGGAATTATTTCGCCATTCCCCACTGCCATTCATTGTACTCCTGCAGTGTGATGTGAGCTTTGTTTGCCGATATAATGATATGCTGCTGGGAAGCATTGCATGGGTTCTTGACGGTAGCCCGTCCAGGGCATGGATATAAAGTCTGGATTTCATTCCCCCCTTTTAGCGGTAGGTGCGTCAGTTGAGTAGTTTTCCATTTCTATGGTTGCTTTTCTTACCCATTGCTATCCTGTCACAATTATTGTTTCAGTCTATATTCTGTGACTGGGTTATCATGGAGACACCAGCAAGTGTTGAGACCTCCAGACCGGAGAAGGATGTCACTCACTATGCATCCTCCCTCACAAACGACGGTATCGGAGCAGTGGAAGGCAAGGCGACAGGATGGAGTTACTGGAAGCATTATTTCACCTCTCGAGAAGGATGGCTAGGTGACTACGTACATGGCCCCTTCTAAAGTCTCATATCAGAACAGCGAGACTGACAATGGCCAGGATTACCTCTACCTGATCACTCCCAACATCTGGCCGCTGAACAAACGCTATGCCGACTACGAAGCGCCCTTCTACGGACTCGACGATGAGATCCCCATTCTCCTCACGCTCCTCCTCGGTCTACAGCACGCCCTCACAATGATCGGCTCCATAGTCTCCCCACCGCTCGCCATCGCCGGCGGCGCCTTCTACTTCGACGCAACGGTGACCCAATACCTCGTCTCGGCCGCATTTATAACAACAGGCATTGCCACCGCACTGCAAGTAACGCGGGTACACATCGCCAAGACGCCCTTCTATATTGGCACAGGTTTGCTCTCAGTCGTTGGCCCGACGTTCGACATCCTGCCCATTGCATTCAACTACACAGCCATGCGCTACGCCAACGGGACCTGTCCCACGGCAGAAGACGGCACACAGCTGCCGTGTCCAGACGCCTGGGGCGCTATCCTCGGATCTATGCTCTGTACCGTCTGGGTCCAGATCGCAATGAGCATGGTGCCGCCCAAGAAGCTGAACAAGATCTTCCCCAAGACCGTCACCGGCAGCTTGTTGCTTTTGGTCGGAGTATATCTCATTGGCAACGGCATGCAGAACTGGGGCGGGAGCTCGAACTGTAATGGTGGGACGGGCTATTATGCGCTCTGTCCGAGTACGGCGGCGCCGAAACCTCTGCCTTGGTAAGACCTCCGTCGAGATGCCTATGTAGAGGTTTGGAGAAGAGTAACGTGGAAAGCTGACATTGAATACAGGGGTGATCCAAAACTCATTGGGCTAGGCTTCAGCGTCTTCTGCACCATAATATTCGTTGAGCAGTTCGGTTCGCCCTTGATGAAATCCGCATCCGTAATCTTTGGTCTCGCAGTAGGCTGCGCCATCTCCGGAGCGACAGGATATTGGTCGCGCAGCAGTATCGACGCCGCTCCCGCCGTGACGTTCCTATGGGTGCACACCTTCCGCCTCTCTGTCGACGGCGCGCTCATCCTGCCCCTGCTGATCATGTTCATCTGCGAAGCCGTGTCTTGCATGCCCGACATTCTGGCTACGGCCGAGATCAGCAACGTCGACATCGAAGGTACCTCTTTCAACAGCCGTATCCAGGGCGGCATCCTCTGCGATGGACTTGGAAGTTTGTTCTCGGCCTTTGGCACCGGTCTGCCTATGGTGAGCCAGGCAGGGAACAACGGAGTAATTTCACTGACTGGCTGTGCGAGTCGGCGCGCTGGATGGTGCGCGGCTGGATTTTTAATTCTCATGGGCGTGTTTGGGAAATTCGGCGCGGTGTTCGGTTCCATGCCGCCCTCGGTGCTGGGCGGCATGCAGGTCTTCCTCTATAGCACGATCGCCGTCGCGGGAATCCGCGTCCTGGGTTTGATTGCATGGACGAGACGGAATCGCTTCATCCTGACTGCGGCGCTGGGATTTGGGTTCATTGATATCGTGCAGCCGACTTGGTTTGATCAGGTGCTCGATTATAGTGGAAGTAACGTACACCTTTCAGGGTTCGAGCAGGGCTTGAATCTAATTGTTGAGACGCCTTTTATCGTCGCCGCTGTGATCGGGGTCTTTTTGAACCTGGTGCTGCCGAAGGATAAGAGTGCTATGGATAGAGTAGTTAGAGATGCGAGTGGTCATCCTGTATTAAGTAGAAGAGAGGATTAAGTTGAGATTTGAAAAGAGTATTGTAATTTCTAGTTGGCATATAGTGTTAGCTCGACGTAGATGGTCCAGGAGGTTTATACATTTTAGAATCCCATGCCATCACTACCTCCAAATAAATCATCGCCACCGTCCATTCCTAAGCCCAGCCCACTCATCAAATCATCGTCTCCAGCAATCACAGCGTCAATGCTCTGCTGGTGCTCATCCACGTCCCCAACACCCGCATCCATCTGCTGCTGTAAGGCGGCATCCATCTGCAAGCCTGCATCGTCTAGTCCCATTGCACTCATTACAGGCTGTGGTTGGAGCAATTGTGCTTCAACACGTCTTGACAAACGTACAATTGTCTCAGCTTGTGCAGGATCAGCCTTGTGAATCTTGGGCGAATTATCCGCTTCGAGCTTCAAAGCTTCGCGGAGGGTCATTCTCCGCTGGAGAGGTTGCATGACGGCGAGTTCAGCAGCTCTGAGCCCTTCACTGCACGAACAAGGTGCACAAATGATTGCCGTAGCAACATCTATAACAACGCTTCCATTTCCTGCCTCGGTCTGAGTTTGGACCTCAGAAATGATCGCGTGAAGTAGACGCTTCGCACCAAGGATTTTCAGAGCCGCGAGAATCTGCCGATGCGTATAAGATGCCGGAATGATGTTCATTCCAGGCATACCGGGATTCAACCCCCATTGGACTAGGTTTTGGACAGTTTGTTTCACGCTGGCTGTCATACTACCCCCTTGGGTAGCTGTCCAAGCTTCAAGCTCAGTGTGTTCACTCGCGCCATGTCTCTCCCAGCCAAGATTTCCCTTGATTTTCTTCAAAAGAGGCTCAATATCTTGACAAGAAGGCTCGGCTCTTTGATACCACCTCAGGGAATGTTCAAGTGGTTTAGCAATGATGTTAAGAATGGCGGGAAAGATATTAGAAGCTTCTGATGATATGGATGTTGGTGTAAGGATGAGTGCTGATAAGATCTGAAGCACTGAGGTTGCGTCATTACCTCTGGATTCCCACAAATGAGACGAAAGCCATGTTATGGCCCCGACAAGGGACGGCAAGAGAAAGGTATCAACAAGATCTATTAGGTTAGCCAACGTCGAGAGGAGAAAAACATATTCTTACATTCAAGTCCACCCTTCAAGCCCTCATCAGACAGATTGTTGGTACTACAAGCGACCACGATATGGTGGAAAAGAGTCGGAACTAGTAGATAAAAGTCCTGAGGTGGGCATGACCCCATCAATTCATCTCCAAGCCCGCCACTTTCATTGTCAAACAAACCACGGATCCAACCATCAAGATGACTCTGTTCTTGATCAGTGAGAGTATCCATAGCCTTGCTCAGATGCCCTTGACTTAGAAGCTTCGCAACAAATGATTCGGAGTTTCTAATCCCTAAATCATTTGGTGAAAGATTGTACCTGTGAACAAATGCGAGTACAAGTAGAAGTATAGACCCAAACTCTTCGTATACGGGTTGATACTCGCCTTGATCGTCATCGTAACGCCAGTTGTCTAGTACTTCGCATATTGGTTGAAGTATTGTAACTGGTTTATCGAATAAAAGCATCGTATCAAGGGACGATGGCTTCTGGGCCAATTTGCTACATAAAGCCTTCAATGTCATCGTCTCCTTATTACTACATAGGCGGCCGATTACCTGACTGGATTAGCAAGGTTCAAACGCAAATTATGGCAACCCTACCTCTGTAATAGCTTGGCTGATGGCGCCGACGTTTCCATCCATATGCTCCAACTCATCTATCAGACCCTCAGCTCTTTCAGGATCCGACAAACATTGTTGAACCAAGTCCTGCTTTGCATACCTACCGCCAGCAGGAAGATTTTGCATCGGAATATCACCAAGCAATGTCTCTATACTGGATTCCGGTATCAAGCCATGTAAGCAGCAGGCGAAGCAGAAGTCTGGCCGGACAGAATCTGAGAGGATATTGCTGTTACTCGACTCATCGAACATGTTTGAAAGAGTGGGAAAGACAGTGGTATCGACATGAGCCAATGCGCCGGTAATGCAATATTCTGCATTTAGTGGTGGGAAAAGAGAGCTTGAAAGAGGTGATAATAGTAGGGGGAGCTTGTTTATCAAAAATGAGCGCAAGAGGGTAGTAGTTTGGCTACTCTCCTTTCTGTAGATGGCATTGGCTAAGATATCAAAGGACGCAAGTATAAGATCAACCATTGTTGATTGTATGTCACCCTGTTGTCATTAGTAAGGGTCTTCATAGACAGGGAGAATCTTACTTGGTATCTGTTATGCAAGTATGAAAATATAGCATCATCATCCATCAATGGCATTGCAACCAACTAGGTAATTTATTAGCATTAGTTCCGTTTCTTTGTTTCACTACCTTACCAACGAGTTCAGGTAGATATATAGCCCAGATCTAGAATTCATGGTAGGTAGATCTCCCACAACAAGACTCTCCATCCCACCAAGACCAATGGCCTCGTCCATAATGTCCTCAATTTCCTTTCTGTCCGCCTGTTCTTTCTTGTCTACTGGGGCCACGGCTACTAGAGTTTGAGTACGGAAGATCTCTAACCGTGCTGCGCTCTGGGGTGTCGTCTGTAGCAGGAGTGGAATAAAGGTTGCAAGACACTTGGAAAGTGTCTGAGCTATTCCTACGAGAACTTAGCAAAGACTTCAGACATATTATTTGATCATACCTTTTGGACAGCCTCCCCTGAAGGAATTGAGTATCTTTCCATTCTCCGTAACAGCGACTAATAATGTTCCCAATGCCATGATAGCTGCGCTCATTTCCTGAGCATGGCTGCCAAGCCCTAGAGTCTCATCTGCATGCACAGCAGTAGAAGCCAAATCCATCCATTTGATGCCGATTAAGATCAGCTCTACCGCCTCTTGGGTATTGCGCGGTGCCGCGCCTGAGGAGATGTGCTTTGCCAATCTGTAGAACAAGCTCTCTTCCGCTGCATACGAGCTCCTCCAGCGGACTGCCTTGTCCTTCTTATCTGCGCCATTGGCACTCTCATTCCCAATATTATCCTTCTCACTCTCCCTCCCAAAGCTCGAGTACTTCGCCAGTGCCCTCAATATCCCCGGTGTGTCCACGAGCTGGAGGCCCAGCAGAACCTGAAGATACCTAGGTATCCTCGGGTCGAGATTGACATCATTATCGCTCGTGGGACGGAGAAAGATCTCTGCTGCGTGGGCTTTCGACAGCGGGTGTTTACAGCTCAGTATCTGGACGTAGGATGAGAAGGTTTCTGGCTCGAGGCGCATCGCGAGGCTGTGGGAGAGGAATTGAGTCCAAGCTGCAGCCATGGTGGCTAATCCTTTTATTTGTGTGCTGGAGCTACAGTCACATCATGCGACCCCACAGGAGGAATGCGAGGATGAGGATATCGTCGTAGGTCCGAATTGAAGCATGGGTGGTGCTCTGTCGAAATGATCGAGGCAGTTCAAAGCGAGGATCGACAAGGTCTCAGCCTCATGAAATCTTGCGCCCCACCACTCAGAATCCTAGGAGAGGATCTACTGCATGATGGCATTTATCAATTGCGATGAACTTAAGATCTGCCAGGTAAGATGTTAACCATTCATGAATCGTATGTTTGATTGTTTGTAATAATGCGTGCTAAATGTAGAGGCTTCACAACGCCTCTCGCTACACCCAAAAGCCGCTCAGAAGCACATTAAGAATAATATAGTAGTACATATATCATAAGTCATAAATCCCCTACTGCGGTTCCCTCTTGATTCTTGGTCCGTCGTTCATTCCTATGTCGAAGCTCTCCCCAGGAGCCCGCGGCCCCAGCATCCAATCCTGCATAGCTAACCACTCACTCCAAGCACTGTCTGCAGCTTGCATTTCCTCTTCCGTCACATTCCGCAGTGGACTGACAAAAGGACATGTCTCGTCAGGCCCCATATCATATTCAGCCTTGACGTTCAACCATGATGTACTCTTGGCGGCAAACATGAAGTTTCGTCGTTCAATCTCATGCAAAGAGCCAACTCCTTCTCTCCATGCGTCCCCGAAGAAGCCGTGCAAGACGCTTGGTTTGTCATGGCCCGTAGCAATCAGTCGGCGGATATAAGGGATCAAAGAGACAGACTGTGCGTGTGGCCCTGATCCGGGCGGTGGAGTTGGAGAGAAAGGGTTCGGTGGTGTATGGCGTATTCCACCAGCAAGGCTGGGGGTTGGTCCGGTGTTCGGAGGAGAGGTATTCGACGCTGACAAGACCGGAGGATGCTTCTGGTATGGAAGTAGGATGTTCATGAAGGCCGAAAGCGCTTGTACGGGCGGACTGTGTTGCGCATGGTCGAGAAAGTAACGGTGGCAGCTCTGGTACTGAGGGTACCATTCAAGGATATCGAACGATGGCGCAGCGCTCTTCTGTCGCGAATTGGGGTTTAGAGAAGGAGTAGCATAGTTCTGGTGAAAGGACGGCGGTGGATAGGCAGGACCAGGCTGACTCGAAGGTCCGGCTTGCGCGTTAAAAGCCATCTGAAGGTACTGGACTGTAGGAAAAAAAAGTGCCGTCAGCAACAGGAAGCTCAGAGTCTCAAATAGAGTAGCCGGCGTTGCTCTCGCATTGTAAACTGGGGGGTGGGAGAGGTTACACCAACAAGAAAGGCCTGATCAAGGCCAGACAGTCAGACTAGATCCGACCAAAAAATGTAGGTTGTGACTGAACTGATCGACAAGTTTGTTCCGTGGGACCGGGTCAAGCGCAAGTCCTATATCGAGTAAACGGTGGGGTCGACGGCCGTCAGGTAAAGTGGCGCTTTGACTGTTGGGAGGTTTTCCACGATGCTTTTTCCGGGAGCAGCTGTTGCAACAGCAGAAGCAGAAGGAGAGAGAAGGTCATGGTGGCAGGAAAGCACAAGCAGCGGAGCGGACGAGGCCTACTTATGTATCATGGACGTGTGGACGAGAGCAGGAGCTTGTAGGTGGTGGTGGATGAGATGTGGAGAGGAAAGGTTGCCGATGTGAATGTGGATTAGAAATAGGCATGGTGGAGAAAGCCAATATCTGGAGAAGCATAAGGTAGGCGGAAGGGAAGGAGGAGGCCGGCGGTGCTGCAGTACAGTAAAGTACAGTAAAGTGCAGTACAGGAAAGCAGAGTAGAGCCAGAGTGCAGTGCAGTGCAGCACAGTGCCGCAGGTGGGAAAGCTGGTAGCTGGTAGGTGGGTTGGCCAGGTGTGTTAGGCAAGGTGGGTGAAGCGCCAGTTAGGGCCTGGCTACCGGCAGCTAGGGTGGAAGCTATGAAGCATGAGGTATGAGGCAGGAGGCATGAGGCATGATAGCATGAGTAAGTAAGGCATCGGTTGAGAATGGGAGTGGACTGGGGTGGAGTGGAGTGGACTGCTGGCAGTCGGGGAGCTGCGAGCTGCGCCGGTATGGCTACGAGCTGGATTGAATGGCGTAGTTGGTGTCGTGAGGTGGTAATGGGATGAGTGAGGATGTGGCCAGTGCTGTTCCTACCCGTACCCCGTACCTGCGCCGTCCCTAGCGGGAGGAACATCCGCTTACCGTAGTGGCAGCAGCACCACGCCCTGCGGAGAAACTCCCCGGCCCTAAGGACAGCAGTCTGCTTCAGTAGCCCAGTGCAGCAGCTAAGTCCACCCAAGCCTCCCCGTGGCTTACCTCTGTCGTGGCTGTTCTTCGGGGGACCGCTGCTTATTTCTCAGGGCCCAGACAACCGCTATACTTTTTTTCCTCAGCGTGCGCCCACCAGATCAACTACGGAACCTTGCTCAGCTGTCTGTCTTACCTACCCAGCTACCCAAGTCCTGCCTGCAAAGCCCGATGATGCTCAGGCCTGACCTCTCATCTACGATTCCCATCCCCCCCCCTCTCGGGTCTTTTCTGGAACCGCAGAGGGAATGTGCGGAATGTGTGCCTACATCCTTCCATTCCAGACACACAACCATCCACACTGCATGCTGCGTGCCTCAATCTCAACGCCTCCAGGGTTGCTACCTCTTGTCAAATTCCCATCCCCAGCTCGTGGAATCTCCATGGCTGTCCAAAGCTGATCACCCCTACTCGCTCAACCCACCCAACTGACTATGCCTTAGGCTACTTTCTCTTCACGAACACGATGCTTCGGGCATGCTTCACAATGGGCATGCTTGTCAGAACGACTATTGAGTATGTCGGACATTCATCCTCTGCTCGAGCCTTGTCTTGTGTCCCCCACATGGAGGTACCGACCAGACCAGACCAATTCAATTCACTGGAGGGTGCAGAGGTAGATGGGTGACTTCCGTCAACTACCGACCCGTTGAGCTCTGCTTACTCCTTGCTGCACCTAGACCGTACAGCCAACGCCGTCCCAGGGAACTGGGACGATTGATACTTTCTCTTGTCATGCCTTGGAACATTGCCAAACTTCGGGTTCGACTCAGACCTGCAGCCACCCGCTAGGATTATGCAACCCATTAACCCGGATTGACACTGCTGAAGGGGATGGTGATGTGCTTACGTCTTCGATTCATTTACTTTCAGCGAGGACAAGACCGCCAGGCCCAACAGCTTTTCCCAGTCGCCAGTTCCAGCAGGACGGCTCGACCAATTCTTCTGCATGTACGATACGACGTATCGTACTCCGATCATGACGGAGAATCCAGAGCGATCCAGCTGAATTTCGGGGCCATAAATATGTCCCGTCAGGTCTTCTCTAGCCAACCAGAGTATTTGTCAAATATCAGCCAGCAGGACCCCCCTCCAAAACGAACAAGTCCTCCTTTTGCTTTGTGTTCTTGAGTCTCATACGCTCCAACAAATCACTTTTCCCTGCCGACAACTTCAAAGTTCAAATTTTCCAAGTTTTAATCATTTCAATCATTTCATTAAGATGGCGCATTTCTCTATGTCATGGTTCTCCTGGCGTTGTACGGCGTATTATTGTCGTTGTGTGCGGTATTATTTGCACTTCGGAGGCGCCGTGAAAATGTGATATTCGGGCGTACCCGAGAAAAACTAAATCCGCGGAGGTGGACAGCAACAGCAACATGGCAGTTCCCTCCCTTTCTCCAGACCGTCAGAACAAGAAGCGCGGGTTAAATCAGCCAATTTCCCGAAAACCAACACGAGTCTGGAGCTAGCCATTCAAAAGGAATTCAAGCAGATTCTGTCTCTCCATGTTTTGATGCAGGGTTCACGAATAGCCATGGCCCAAAAAAGATATATTTGGTTGCATGGAAAAACATGCCCAAGTCTGTGGTTTTCTGTCTCCAAGAATGAAACCTGCCTGGGGGACATTTCTCCGCGCAAACAGTTGAGTATGATTTGGAATAGTTGCGGTGTTGATACTTAGCAGATGATCTTCGTCTGATCTCCAGAGCAAACTCACTTTCACGCCCATCGCGGTTTCTTTAGTCCTGGCCATGCAAGTTTCCTTCACCACACGACCAGAGTTGAAAAGGGTTTGGCACATTTCCCACGCCTTGCATGTAAGCCACAAAGCAGCCAACGGCCTCGGAGTATCGTGGCTGCGAACATGTGAACAAAGTACTTAGTTCGCAGCGTCGGAAAATGGGCATATATTAGCTTTTGAGAACTTTCATGGGAATGGAAGACTTCATCTCGCTATGCTTCTTTAGATTTCTAGTTTATTATGTCGCATGGAATTAGTATTCGACTTCCTTTTCATTTCGCTGGCCCCACAAATTCTGTATCGAGAAGTCATCAAATCAAGGATTTAGTTATCTTGCGGCATGGCTGAAGTGTCAACTGCCAGCTACCGGTTAAGCATAATACACGTAACTCACCGAAGTTTGGCCCTGCACAACATCCAATTTTGCCTCTCAGGCAACGCCCACCGGCGCATCCATCATTATTGGCATGGTTCGCTGCTAAGCGGTTCTGGCCCATTTCGGCTTCGCTGCGTGGCTCTGGCTGCATTTAATGCAGGGTCATGCAACTGATTAATGAATGACATTCAAAATTGTATATCCTGAATCGTGTTGCTGACGATCTCCATTTCTTGCCAACGGTGTCTCACATCAAGATTTGCTCTAGTCATTTTGGCGCGATTCCCAGATCAATCTCTAGTTCTGAGTCCGACAGTTAATTTTCACTGACTTTCTACAGGAGCTAGAAATTACTCTCTGCTCCTCTCACAGGTTCAGAGCTGCTTCAACCCCCCCCCCCTCAAACAACGCCTTCAAATTCGCAACAACGTTGACTTCAGGTCACCATTCCTTACGCAGTCCTTGACCCTTGAATATCCTCCACCAAATAAACCTCCCCTTGTGAGCCCTGTCTTCTTCTCCCTTTCACCCAGTTGCCTATTCCCCAACTTATACCCCATTTCAAAACCAACCCGTCATGCTCCCCCAACTCTATCCCTCTTCGAATCTTCCGCTGAATGACGCGCCAATATATCTCCTGGTAAAACTCTGGTTGTGCATCCAAAATTGCAAATAACATCTCTCTTGTCCACTGCGAGGTGCTAAACTCGCTGTCTGGAAGCCTGCGGAAATATATGAGGCGGTTAGCACGAGGAGGCTTGCCGCAATGAAGAGTGAGGGGTTTGTCCGTAGGCTGTAGGTGTTCCAGAGAAGAGAGGGTCGGGGTGTGGCCTTGCGAATTAGTGGAGCTTCGAAAAGTTTGGGGGTTGATGCGTTCCGCTCGGTTTTCCATGTTGAGCGTTTCTATGGTTCGTGTTGCTCGAATTTGTATGAGTAGGGCCTGCATGGTTTGTGTTGTAGACCGCTTTGAAGTGTTGTGATGAGTGAGCGGATAGATTCAGTCGAGGTGTGAATCATTGAGTGGACTGGTCATGGCATAGATGATTCATTCAACTATGCCATAAAATCATATCCGAATTCAAGCACGACTAGCAAGCTCATAGAAGTAAGATACATCAAAAACCTCTCGCATCTGGGCCACAGTCTTTTCCATTGCCTATTTGAGTGACATATGTTTGAATGTAAATAAAATCAGCACTCTTTTCTGGGGGAATTTCTTTGGTTGCTCTAAATTCAGAACCACCCCGTCACTTAACACAGGATATACAACTGTAAAGAGCATTTCTCTCCTGGTTTTATACCTTAGATGTCTAGGAGACACAAACATATATCTATCATGCAGTTGAACTTCCAGTCAAATGTAAATTTAGCTAAGAAAATCTGATCTATCACAAAACACCACTTGTAAGCAAGGTATACTTGGCGAATCAGACTTTATTATGTGGCACAGTTCTAGCACTGAAAAAAGGCTCTCAAGTTTTTTGTAAGATTATAACTTATTGTATGAGTTGATACGACATTTGGGGTACCTGCTTGCTACAACAACAAAACATCGGTTGAATTAAGTAATCTTGCTTATGGCCGGGGCCTTCTAAAGTGACATTAATGTGAGTATTAATTAAATATCTTTGTCTTTGAATCTCTTGCTTCTTGGGAGCCTGATTGTTCCGGAGTTAGGAGACAAATAATCGAGTAAAGTATCGTTCCTACGTAAGGGATGGTACGAGCCTGCCAAAAGGCCCATTTTATTTTGCTGTAGCTGTGTCGTTATGATCCCTCCACATCAGTCCACATTTGTACTTGTGGGCTCTCATTGGAACCAGCAAGTAAATATACGATTTTCCATGTCCACACTTTTAACGCTGTGGAGCTTGACCGCAGCTGTGGTAGCATAGCCGAGCTGAACACAACGCGCCGCCAGAAACGTATGTACAGCCACATCAGAAGTGTACAAAGGAGCCACAGTGGCTGTCACATAATGCCATCGGTTTAGAATTTCTTACTGAATTCAGCACATCATTATCACGGCCTGGGTTTGAATTGTCAGTTCACGATGGAGTTAGATCGCAGTTCAGTATGCAAGGCATGCGAACGTATCACTAGCGAGCTCCCCATTTTCCACCTCTACAAACGAACTTTAGCGCCAGAGCATCAGAATGACAAACTTATGATTCTATGGAAAGTCAGACTGTCCGAATTCGCCGCGGCAGTGGAGACTCAGTGCGACTTCTGCACGTTCGTCGTGGATAAGTTCCTGCACTGCAACAAAGTCTGGTTGGCGTCGAAAGAGCCTAGTCGGCCCTGGTTCAGGCGGCACGACTCAGAAGCGGACTTAAAGCACCGATCCGAGCTGCTTGAGGCAATCTCTAAAATCTCAGCGGGACTCGAGAATGACGAGTTTCAGTTCTCGTTGTATCCATCTCACTCGGGCGATAATCCGCTCCCGGACTTCAACAATCTGGAAATCACGGCGAGGAAGACTGACCATCATTCGGCGGAGGTGACCAAGAAGTTATTTCATGTGAATCACATCAGTCTGGAAGTGTTCTGTGCTCAAGGTGTGTTGAATGAACCTGTCGGCATCGATTAGTTAGCTGACCTGGAATAGATGACCCAATGGGCAAGGTGATTACGACGAGGCCTCAGACCTCTGCTCCAGCGTCTGATGAAAGCTTTCAAAGGGTACGATCATGGCTACAGGAATGCGTGGAGACACATCCACGATGTGGAACAGATCACGAGAAACCACTGCCAACCAGGGTCATCAATATTGGTGACGGTAAGCATCTTCGACTCGATGTATCCCGTGGTCGAGGCAGATATGCCGCTTTGAGTTACTGTTGGGGCGGGCTCCAAAAGTCAAACACATTGACAACCAATGTAGAGGAGAAAATCAACGGGTTTGACATATCCGAACTCGAGCAGACACTGCAAGATGCTGTCAGGGTCACTCAGAATCTAGGATTGCAATACCTTTGGATCGATGCGCAGTGTATTCTTCAAGACTCAGCCCAGGATAGAGAACAAGAAGTTTCGCAGATGGCAAATATCTACAAAAACGCACATGTAACCATCTGTGCAGCAAAGTCATCCAAGGCCGGCGATGGATTTCTCGAAGATACGCGAGATGAAGAGACGAATCTACCAAAGGATCTCTTCCCTATCGCCTATAGAAGACCAGTTGCAACGGCGTCTACTCCCAAGGAGGCCCTCGAAGAACCTGCTGAAGGGGTTTCCACCTTATGGGCTCGCGAACATCGGCCAGAATCCACTTCATCCTTGGAGCCAGTCATGAAGAGAGCATGGACGCTTCAAGAGCGTTTACTTTCACCGCGCTTCCTACACTACGGCACAAGGTTGATCTGGCAATGCAACCGAATGCAAAGATGCGATGGGGGTGTAGAGTTACCAAACCGAGATATGATAGGGAACGTGACTGGTTCAGTCAACCGATCACTGCTACAGGAAGAAGGAAGCCTCAACCTATTCACCCAGCAACAATTGTTCGAGGCATGGTACCAAATCGTTCATGATTATACCCGTCGAGCTCTGAGCGACCAGGCCGACAAGCTCCCAGGAATTGCCGGCATAGCCATGGAAATCAGCCGGCTTTCTGGAGTAGCATACATGGCGGGACTCTGGAACAACAACCTCCTGCATGATCTCATGTGGACGTCCAACGGCAAGGAGCGCTTTACGCGACCCAAAGTCTGGCGAGCTCCTACTTGGTCATGGGCGTCCGTCAATTCAGTCATTTCGTATAAAACTATAACCCCAGACGCAATTGAAGAAGCCAAGGTCATCGACTGTCAGGTTGAACCCGCCTACCCTCAGCCCTCATTTGAGACGGTGACAAGCGGAAGACTAAGTATCTGTGGCCCAATAGCGTTGATCCCACACGAAGATATCCGTCAGCTGTTCACAGATCAGTCGATGGGCCCAGCGCCACCAAAGAACAACGACGCAGTCGAGTGGAACACAAAGATTTTAGAGTTCTTTAGCTCTTTACCCAAACTGGAGGGCCAGGACGAGAATAGCGATGAACTGGGGTTCGATGAAGTTTACTTTCTGGTGACGCATAGCCGGCATTGGACGCAGCGCAATTTTGGAGAGTTTCGCTTCGAAAGGATATGTTATTTTGGTCTGATCTTGGGGAAGAATAAGGAGGGCGATTTCGAACGCCTGGGTAGTTTTGACAATCAGGACAAAGAGTGGATGAAAAACTGTACAGATAAGTGGGAGAGGAAGACTGTCACGCTTGTGTGAATTACTGGTCTTGTCTTTCAATGGATACAGTGGTCATATTCAAAACTTACCTTGAAGCGAATTTCTCTCCAGGTTTTGGGGCTTGTGAATGGGAGGCGTGGGGGTGGTCAAACCATTGTAATCGCGAGTACATGCATTAGGGTTATTACTGGTCCAAACATATCCTGGATATATATAGCATGCCTATCTTTAGGACGTGCTGTGACCACCCTTGGACGAAGCCCATTGGACAGAGGAAGCGGAGAGGTGTGAATTTGAATGTTGTAATGTATTATTCGTTACTCTTATACATTACAAAAGTCGAGGAAATTTGGAGAATATCGACAGCCGAGGAAACCTGCCCTACCATGCATATCTTCGGAAAAAGAAAAGCAAAACAAGAAATTGCTAGTGGTTTGTCCCATTGTACACCACCACCATGCCATACTTCGTACAAATCATGAAATTCATTCAAACCTCAAGCATCAAAAGAGTAGAAAAACATGATAGCGAAGAGAAAGAAAGCTAAAAGCGTTCAATGCAGTGCGCCGTGAAACGAAGAAGAAGTAGAAGAAGGAAGAGGACTGCCCATCCTCTGCTCTGGAAACGGCTTCCAAGTCTCCCAGTCCTTCCAGTTTGGCTCCCGGTATTTATAGCCCTCAGGTCTTGTGACGCGATCGATCTCTTCTCGAATCATAGGATATACGTCTTTATATGCATCTCGACCCATCCAGCAATCCAGATGCCCATATCCAGGGACGACAACGCGGCGATAATCGTCCTCTCCAAACGTATCCCGAAGGATGCTGTAACTTCGGTCGGTAGATTCTGGTGTGAGCACTTTATTGTCGGCGCCGGAGAAGAAGAGCATAGGGATCCCTCTCAGTCGCCGGATGTTTCTGGGCGTATCGAGCTCAATGCAGAGTGGTGCGTTTGCTGTGACGTGACCCTTGTAACCCATTTGCATCAGTAGGTGGAGAAGAGTTAAGTTCACGCCGCCAAAGAAGCGGTTGATTTGGCGATGTGTTGCCTCGTTGAGATTTCGGTGATTCCATAACCTATTCCACATTAATTTTGGGGTCTAAAATAGGAGAAGTTGACTTACCGGCCAAAAACTAGAGAACAGCGATGGCATGAGACATTATTACACATCTCCGATCGAGTATCTGGATAGAATCGCAAGAGCTGGTTCAGGAATTGCTGAAAGTATGAATCATCCTTCGACGACGAACATGAGAACCATGATCCACCGAACATCTTATATAGCTTATCAAACGGTATTGGACCAAACATGACCTTTGCCATATTCAAAGTCGACCACATCGGGTTCATGAATACCTGCGAGCAAGAGATTCCTAGAATCCAGTCCGCTGGTATAGTGCCGTCGAGTAGACCACAGGAATATGCTACAGCACCCATACAGTGCGCCACGGTGTAAATCTTTTCCTCTCCGTTGTCAGTATGCTCGCGTATATATTCAAGACAAGCTCTGATATCGAGACGAGAGTCAAAAGTGGTCCAGTTGTTCTCTGCAACCATGAGCTGACAAATTCGATGAACAGAGACGAAAACGCGATATCCTGCCCGAGTGAAGTAATTGACCGCATTGACTTGAATGGTCGGGAGAGCAAAAATTTGATGATCAACAGATGCGCCAGGAATGAAGAAGATATTCTTTGTCTCGATGTTAGGGTTTTGTGGTTCCCACATATGCATTAATGTATGCACTCCATCCGAAGCTCGGATTTTGTATGACCGGTCAGGTGGTGAATCGTTGATATAGCCATTGTAAGTCACTGATGGATACTGTAAATATGTGAGAGGCGTGAAAAATAAATTGGCGGATTGCTTTGCAAAATAGGTCATGAAACGGGTAGTCGAGGCCAATCTGGCCAGAAAATTAGGACCAGTTGGTTTCAGAGTGAATATCTCAGACAAGAAATCCCTTGCACTAATGTGCAGCATCCCACGTGCAAGAACAGTATTGTCCTTTTTCGTGATGGTCACGTAAAGTGTAGAAGCGGCTTTCCAGAATTTGAAAGGGCCAAGAGCAACAGACGCATCAACGATTTTGTACCCATGGAAATGAAGAACCTCGCCATTTACTGATGTCATATCGAAATCGTAGGTCAGATTCTTCGTGCCTGATGACCCGGCATATAGGTTAAATAACTGGAAATCACCCCTCTGAACCATGAAAGGACTTCCTGGCAGAGCAGCACAGATGAAAGTGCCTGTAAGCATGGCAGAATGATCAGGCCTGCTGACTATCCTCTCCGTGTCCCAGGCTTTTACACTTAGGAAGAACCTGGCAGATTCACAGAGACCCCTAGCCGTCTTTGCTGCAGTCTCATAGTCTTCCTTTTTGCTGCCAACAAGACCATCACCGACATGAATATATCCGTTCATGACTTCTGAGAATCCATATCCACTGGCCTGGGCTAGTTTTGTCTCTGCAATCAAATTCGTAGCTGTTGAGATCTTGTTCTCCTCAGCCAGGTTTATGGCCTTCACTATTTGCATATTATTTCGAGCAAGTCGCTCTTTGAGGGGGAATTGAGGCTCTCCAAACAAATCCAAAGTCTTGTTCTTTGTAGTAAAGTTAATTGTTGCGTCAATGTTCATCGCCGCATATTCGACAGATCTTTCTGCAAGAGCAGTGATTGTTGCGAACGGATTAGCTGCAAGAGCTGTCGGTACAAGAGCCCCATCACAAACCACAAGACCTGGATATGTCTCATCTGTATTACTATCGCTGAAGACCTCACCGATATGATTTGTAACTCCGGTCTCAGCGCTGCCATCTCTTGCGAAGCATGCTCCACCGATTGGATGAACGGTAATTTCTTGTTGACCAAGAGCAGCATAGAAAGGATTTTGAACGAAAGTGCCACCAACAGCTTGAGTAGCTCTTCTTAACTGTTCATTGAGATACTGGACATGGTTGCTTCGGCCTACGCCCAAAAACTCAAGGACTGGCTTGTCGTTCTCCAACGAAAGGATTGCTTGATTCGAGTCATGACTCATGATCAGATACACCTGAGTCTTCTCAATGCTGCCACGCTTGTAGTATGGACCAAGGAATCGGCTTCCTTGTTGTGCAAGCATATGCTTGACTTTATCAGAGAACGTCTGACCAGTTGGGCACTGATTTCCAGGCATCATCTCAAGCATCACTTGAAACAAAGGAGCGAGTGCCTTTGGAACAGCACCTTCTTCGATGATGTAGCCATCTAGATAGTTCTCATGTCCCTCTCGATTGTCAATGATTCCCGTGATAGTGGGCCCAACCGGATTATACGGGGATGGATACGAACGACCAATGGCATTGACCTTGTCGTCAGTGTTATAGCCAAAAGCCAGCATATCTCCATTGCCGCTCATTCCTACTCCGACCTTGTCGCTCATGGTCAACCCAAGCTTCTTGCTTCGTAGCAAGATCTCAGTCGTACCAAGGGCGCCAGCACCGAGGAAGACGCACTTCTTCGCATGAACCCACATAAGGTCCTCGTATATGTTCTTTTGAAATGCACCTCTCTCGCTTCCATGCCAGGCGTAAAAGACAAGATAACCTTCTTCTTCTGGGTGCTTCTTGATATAGCGCACCTCACATTCGCAAAACATTTCCGCACCCCAATTCCAAGCATCGGAGAGATAATTGACTAATGTGCTTGATTTACTGCCATCATTGATACCAGTACAATCCATGCCAGTCAACGCAGAAGGGTACATCTCAACCCCAGTACTATTTGGACCTCCCATGAATCTCGTTGTTTGAGGTGGCCGATAAAACTTGTTGCCCAGTCCTAGTGCTTCGGCTTGCTTCTGAAGCATTGTTAACTTGGGCAATGCTGGCCAGTCCTCGGGATATGGTTCGGGTTGCAGTACTTCTTTGGCCCGCTCATAATATCTTCTCAGTTCGCCTGGTTCTCGCAACTCCTTGGGCCAGGACTTCGTCTGTAGGGTTGCTTCATCTGCTTCCAAAAAGATGTTGGCGTTAAGCAGACTCGTACCGCCAAGACCATTTCCAACAAATGCATTCTGGCCTTTGCCCATCATTAGATGATACATTCCAGTTGGGTCACCTGCTTCAACAGAGCTGGATATAAAGCCGGGAGAGAAATCTCCAGAAACGTGCAGTTCCTGCATGGCATCTATGAAGCCACTCGGATATTCTCCAGGCCATTTCTCTTTGCCACGCTCCAGAAGACAGACAGACTGATCGGCTCGGGCCATGCGACTGGCGGCCACTCCACCGCCATATCCAGAACCGATGACCACGACATCATAAGAGTTGCGCATCAACTCCACAGGTTTTGAAATGCGTGGGAATTCCTGTTTATCAGGGTCATCTTTATATGAGTGGATTTTGGCATACGCCGATGACTGCGGACCAGCTAATTCTCTTTGATGGGGACCGAACGAATTAATTCGGTGTGATCGATCGATTTTTTTTATGTGTCGGTGAAAGTCATCAGGGTCGTTCCGTTCATGTATGCTTAACGGCCAGGACTTGACAGCATTGCTTCCTGGGTTGGGGAATTGAACACTGCTAGAAGCATTCTTTTCATATACTCCATTGGTACCATTGATACCATTGGTGCCATTAGTGCCATTGATGCTATTAGTGGCGTAGGTGCCATTGGTACCATTGACACCATTGGTGCCGTTGACACGGTCCTTGGACGACGAATCACCGCTGGCCATGGTGGCGAGCGTCTACGTCGGCGTCGAATTAGACCCAGGTTGTTCAGGAACGTCGCTGTCGGACGGGTATGGCGGGGTTTAAAAATTATATACGGCTAGGTGGGGAATGACCGTGTCTTAAGAAAACGGAATTTGATCTACCGTAAGAGCCTCAAGGGGAGGATCAAGGTGAGACGGCGTGGGCATATATATAAAATGTAGAGGACGATGAAGACGCAAACCTAACGGTCGAAAGGTGGTTGAGGTCAAGAGTCTTACGTGAAGATACGAACCGACTAAAGTATCTTAAGAGAGGAATGATGGCTGCAGCAGTTCATGGGGGCTGATCGAGCGGGAGCTGAAATAAGCCACTGCGAAAGAGCCCTTCTCACCTTTTCGCTCTCTTCCTCTTGCCATTTTTTCCTCCTGGCGTTCTGCAATCAGCGCCTCGGTCCCCCGAATCTTGTGCTCGTCCTGCACCCCTCCACCCGGCCCTGGTTCTGAAAGCAGTCATGATGCGCAGCCAGGTTTATCAGGCCACAGCTTTGGAGTCGGGAAGCTCTTATATGGACCAATAACAGCGGTGGCATGCGAGATATTGGGGTATTTTTCTGGGGGCCCACTAGAAAGCACAGCGCCTAATGGTTGGCTGCCTGCTGTTGGGCCTAGGGTTCGTGTCTCTTTTGGGGGCCTCTTCGATCCCGGAGCTTCAGCCGCGTTCCTCGTCTCGTTGGTACAGTCAGCACCAAGAGATAGCAGAAAGTAATTCTCCATAAGATGTTGATGTGAGCCATTAGTCTTGCCCTGCCCATGTCCGACCCGGCGAACCACAGCACGCAATTCGGACTCGTCAGTGTCAGAGAACAATAAAAAGAAGCATTCCATGTGATAATGGAGAATGGCGAGTGCGGGACGGGCCATGTCCATGTCCATGTTCTTTGTACCAGCCAGGACGAACCGAAATCGATACTGTAACGAGTAACCTGGACATCAATCAGTACCGCACTGTCCTGCACCGTACCGCACCGCACCGCACTGCGCTGCACTGTGCCAAAGTGGGGATCTCGTGTTCTGGTACTTCGATGATGCTGCAGTCTTGCTGCACCGAAGGAGAATAAAATCAATTGCTCTCCCGCATCCATGCCTACGCGTGGAATTCGATTCGATGCCCGCTTCGGCGAGGACACAGGGTGGCGGAGTCGCCGGTCCAGCGATCTGACGATGGGCAGAAAAACCCTCTCCCATCATTAGTTGATTGGCAGCGACCATTCTTGACGGCCAGGGGTCAACTCTTAGTATCCGCTCTCCTCGCTCCACTGACTTTTCTTTGATCATAACTCATTCCACTCAACCCTCAGGCCTTCCAGGCAGTCGGATGTCCTGTGTCAGCCTTACGGTCCTGTATAGTAGTAGTGTTGCGGCCCTGCGGTCCTGCAGTCCTGCAGTCCTGTGAACCAGTCCCGCTTTAGTTTAACAAGATGGAGCCACCGCCGCTGATGCGAAATGAAGGCACCCGTAACCACAGTGTAACCAATTGAGACGCCTTCACTCACTGCTTTGATTTTTCGGATCTCAGCTGTAGCCTTGTCTTGCATACATGTGCAACTGTTGCTGCACTACGGAACGTTATTCATCCCAATAGTCAACCACCAAACACTAAAAGCCACTCAGCCTATGTCGGGCGTTTGAACGGTTGGAAATTTCTGGAAATAGCATAGCATAGCAAGCAACAGCTGCTGCGCAGAACTCCTTGATGCAAAGGCTCTCGATATGGATGGGCATACTGAACCCAATCAGCTGTGCGATGATGCATTCATTTTATGGTACCTGCCTACTGACATTTGGTAGCAGTAGGATTGGCTTCGGTAGGTGCATTGAGCAGACGGAAGGGAAGGCTTTCCCGTCCTCCTACTTTTGGTCGCTCAGCATGGAGGCTGCAGATACTGAAAATACTTTAACCTTGCGGTTGATCTATAGAATTCTTGCAACAATAACCCCAAACAAGTAATTATGTGGTGAGGTGACACTGTTATAGTAAAAGAAATATCAAATCTGAAACCCCCGTCCCTGTCCAAAAACTCCAACAGCTTTATCGCTTATCGCAAAATGTTGCCAAAGTCAGCAACCGTGAGATTGTTCGTTCGTCACTGACGCTCATTTCCCATCGCCTCCTTTCACACATCATGATCTCTTTGATCAGCTACTCTGCAGCGGGTATAGTCCTAGTTTTCGCTCTATTGCTGCCATTCATCATGGGTCTCTTTAGCAAAAACAAGTTCGATGTGAACGGCAAGGTCGGTGTCCCCCCTCTCTTTCCACGATGCGTCAACTAATGGCCCGCGCAGACTGTGCTTCTCACCGGAGCCTCGGAGGGTATGGGAAAGAGTGTTGCAATTCAACTGGCACGAAAGGGAGCGAGCATCCTCATTGTGGCCCGCAGTGTGGACAAGTTGGAATCAGCTTTGGCAGAGATTCAGGTACAATGGCTTTCTTTCTTTCTTTCAATGGGCGCCTCTAACAGCCGCATAGTCCTCAGCCAAAGATTCATCTCAGCGGTTCAAGTACATTAGTGCTGATCTCTCCTCACCTGAAGCAGCCCCGGCTGTCATCGCCGAAGCAACGGCGTGGAATAATGGCCAACCCATGGACATTGTGTGGTGCATGGCAGGCGCCTCTTTTCCCTCCTTATTCCTCGATACTCCAGCTGGCACGGCACGAAAGCAGATGGACCTCAACTACTGGACGTGCTGGGATATGGCACAAGCTGTCCTCCCACAATGGCTCAGCCCAACTGCTGTGAAGGGAAAAGAGAGACATTTGATCTTTACAAGTTCGGTATTGGCTTTCTATTCGACCGCTGGCTACGCGCCTTATTCACCTAGTAAAGCGGCAATCAAGAGCCTTTCAGATACATTGGTACAAGAGGTTCTGCTCTATGGCGACGACGTCAAGATCCATACCGTCTTCCCCGGCTCGATCGAGTCACAAGGCTTAGAGAGGGAGAACAAGACGAAGCCAGCAATTACCTTTATACTCGAAGAGAGCGATCCATTACAAAGTGCGGACGTCGTTGCAGCAAATGCAATTAGCGGACTGGAGAATGGGGACTATCTGATCACTGTAGGATGGTTGGGGTCTGCGATGAGATCATGTGCCTGGGGTGGATCAAAGAGGAACAACTGGGTTCTTGATACCATTATGACCTGGATTACAAGTGTGGTCTGGTTCTTTATTGGAATGGATCTGGACGGAAAGGTTAGAAAATACGGTCGGGATCACGGTCACCCAAGTACGTACAAGAAAGCGTAAAGAGAAGGAATCATATTAGACTGACTCTAGCTCCGCTTCTCGACTGCGAAGAATCATGGACAGAAGATAGTTAGCAACAATTGACTGCCGATGTCCATTTTGTGATGAGTAGCATAAAGCCGACTCGCCGAGGTCTACCAGCAATTGTCATGTCCCGGAAGCACCAGCTTATTCCCGCACCTATAACGTTTCGCGGAGACCCCACACATCGGCTTTATGGTTCCCTCTTACAAAAGCATTAATACATTTTGTGGCCTGCTTCTCCCCTTCGTGCTCATTATCGTAAGGTAATGTATACGATATGAAATTATTCCCACAGCGATTGCGACCTTTGAGCCAAAGACAGTGGCGGTGGAGGGGAGAATATACAAATGTATATATGCGGGGTTATATCTCAGCAACAGCGAGGAGGAAAGCCAAACCAGTTTCTTCTTTCGATGGGATTGGAGCTAAGAAAGAGTATTTGTTGATTGATCATCACTATGAGTAACGTCTTCTTTCCTCTTATTTCAGAGAATCAGAGCAGCTTCGCTACGAAAGTCTTCGAGTTGAAACGAGGCTGATTTGCAATAGTGCTATCGTCATTGGTGCTGGCGGTGCTGGGTTGAGGGCTGCTGTTGGTTTGGCAGAAAGCGGACTGGAAACCGCGTGTATCAGTAAATTGGTATGTTCTTTTGAGGATCTTTTGAATTAGGATACCTTTCGGTACTGGAAATATCCAGTTTTCCAGAAGTTCATATCAACTTACTCTGACTGAAATTTAGTTTCCAACAAGATCACATACCGTTGCAGCACAGGGAGGAATCAATGCAGCGTTGGGGAACATGACAGAAGGTATGAAGTTCACGTTCCATCTCAATCAATGCTGACATGCTTAGACGACTGGCGATGGCACATGTATGATACAGTAAAAGGGAGTGACTGGCTCGGTGACCAAGATGCAATTCACTACATGACGCGAGAAGCGCCCAAAGCAGTCTATGAGCTCGAGAACTACGGCATGCCATTCTCACGGACATCAGAAGGGACAATCTATCAGCGAGCACTTGGTGGCCAATCTCTCAAATATGGAACCGGGGGTCAAGCACACCGCACAGCATGTGTATCAGATCGAACAGGTCATGCCATGCTTCACACGCTGTATGGACAGAGCTTAAAACACAATACTAATTTCTTCATCGAGTATTTTGCCCTAGATTTGCTCATGGTTGATGGTTCTTGTGTCGGTGTTCTATGTCTCAGCCTTGAGGATGGCACGCTGCATCGCATGTTTGCAAAGAATACCGTCCTGGCCACCGGTGGGTATGGGCGAGCTTATTTCTCCTGCACTTCAGCACATACCTCGACAGGTGATGGGAATGCGATGGTATCACGAGCGGGATTACCAAATCAGGATATGGAATTCGTGCAGTTTCATCCATCTGGGATCTATGGCGCAGGTGTCTTGATTACCGAAGGAGCGCGAGGCGAAGGTGGCTATCTGCTAAATGGCAATGGAGAGAGATTTATGGAACGCTATGCGCCTACAGCGAAGGATCTCGCCTCAAGAGATGTCGTCTCACGGAGTATGAACATGGAAATCAAAGAAGGCCGAGGTTGTGGACCAGACAAAGACCACATCTACCTCCAGCTCTCGCATCTCCCGCCAGATGTGATCCACGAGCGCTTACCAGGCATTGCAGAAACCGCCAACATCTTCTCCGGGATCGACATCACCCGCCAACCAATCCCCGTACTGCCTACTGTGCATTACTGTATGGGTGGCATTCCCACAAACTATAATGGACAGGTCCTGTCAGTCGCCGACGATGGCTCGGAGAAGATTGTCGATGGGTTGTATGCAGCTGGCGAAGCAGCTTGTGTCTCAGTTCATGGAGCAAACCGACTAGGAGCCAACTCACTCCTCGACATTGTCGTATTCGGCCGAGCAACAGCACTCCACATTGCAGAAAACAACTCGAAGAACACGCCTCACCTGCAAGTGCCATCAGACATCGGCGCCTCCTCTCTCGAAGATCTCGAGCGCATCCGCACAGCATCAGGAGACCTATCGACATCCCAACTACGACTCGACATGCAGAAGGCCATGCAGAGCGACGTCGCAGTTTTCCGGACCGAGTCCTCCCTTGCCGAAGGCTACGCCAAAGTCCAAGGAGTAGGAGAATCCTTCCGCGATCGCCTGCGGGTCAGTGACCGGAGCCTCGTGTGGAACAGTGACCTAATCGAGACGTTGGAGATGCGGAATCTCTTGACCTGTGCTGCGCAGACGGCTAGAAGTGCACTGGAGCGGAAGGAGAGCAGAGGTAGTCATGCCCGAGAGGATTTTCCCGAGCGCGAGGATGCGGCGTGGTTGAAACATAGTTTGACGTGGCAGCAGGGGGAGGCCAACGATGTAAAGGTTGGGTATAGAGATGTGGTTATGAAGACCTTGGACGAGGGCGAGTGTGCGAGCGTGCCACCAAAGAAAAGATCTTATTGATAGAGGAATGCATTATTTTAGCGGCCATTCTTGAGAACTTTTGCTGACTATGGTATTCTTTCCATTCAATTTGATAACACCATGTCTTATTGAATTACCGCGAGGTATGCGGGTATGCTCGGATGAGAATTTCTTTTCTTTTTTTTCCAAATTGGTTTGCCATCGGCTCAGAATCTTGAGAGAAAAGTAATGTATTTGACTGATAATAGAAGGCTAATAACCCGAAACATCTCATCTCATCTAATCTCATCTCATCTCGGTCTTTCATCCGATTAAACGCCAGGTCCCAAGAAACCCATCAGAAATGCCACCCGAACACCAACCCATATGCCAACGCCTCGAGCAAAATGCGTTCGTCCCAGAACTCGGCAAATGCAGCCACACAAAGAATCGCGCGCCAAAGAACAACAGCAACGATGGGGAATTTCTCCTAATTTTCTTTCAAAAGCAATCAGGCCAAAGGCCCAATCTTCCGATCTCCAATCAAAACTCCTAAAACATCTCGCGCAGTAATCACACCGAGCGGCTCTCCATGGACTGTTCCACGCTCGGTAACAAGCACCATTTCAGTGCCACGATCCCGGAACGCATGCACAGCGTCCTGGACACTCACGTCTGGTCTTACCACTGGCATCTTCTGAAGTTCTAGGTCGCCAATTGTGATCTCGCCGTGCTGAGCTTGCAGAGGGAGAGCTACAAGGGATTTGACGGCCAAGAGACCCAGGAAAGATCGTGAGTGGCCGGCCATGTGGATGGGGATGTGTGTGAAGTGCGAATTGAGGATGTTGTACCTCGTCAGCTCATTCAGTGGCGTGTCGACGGACAGGGCATAGACCTTGGACAGTGGCGTCATGAGCGATGAGACGGGTAGGGCGTTGGCATCTAGCGTGCGGGTTATGATAGTGACTTCCTCACGGTTGAGTCGCTCGGTGGCTGAGAATGAGAGACGCTCATGCAGCAGGATGAGAGCCTTGAGACCGTTGCGGTTGAAGACCTGGCCGTGTGAGTCGCCCAGTAGTCTGTCTAGCAGTATGGCGATGGGATAGGCAACTGGTGAGAGGATGTACATGACCCAGAGGACGTACCTGTCTTCTGCATCAGTCTTCTACTCTGCATCACGTTTAACACGACTTACCTCGAGCTCCAAGCCCCGATCCCTAAACCATACTTTGCACAAATCGACTGCGGGATGATCTCCCCAAAGATCACGATCAAGACCGACGACGCTAGCACAGCGAACCACCCTCCCTTCACATCAGCATCCAGCACGATAGGAAGTGTCTCATTGACAATCACATTCCCTAACAGTAGAGAGACAAGCACCCAGTGCCGGCCACGTGATAGAACGTTCAGCACTTTGGAGGCGTGCGTCCGCTCAAGCGCGGTGCCTGAGATAGAAGTTATGCGGAGCGTTGTTAGATCTTGCCCCATGAATCTATGTCACAGTCAATACGAATTAATTTCCTTTGCTATCAAGAGAAGAAGACAAAACATACGCGAGAGTCAACCCAGCGAACAATCCGCCAAGCAACACTAGCATCACAGAGAGAGCTGCGTTGAGGCAAGAGATGAGAATTTCATGAGAGACGACACTGGTAACCGCCTCAGCGGCTCCTCGTTGAACTATCCTTTCGACAGCATGGTTGGTCAACACCCTATGAAGGGAGTCAGTTTTCTGATGATGCCTTTGGTGGAGAGTATGGAAACGTGGGGGATGGGGATGAGTGATGAGTGACGAACTTCATAGCAGCAGTAGCACTTTGATGGGAACCATGCACGGCAATGGATGGGTGCGGTGACATCTGCGTTGTTTCCCGACGAGAAACAATTCCAACCTAATCTTTGGCCAACACAATCGAACCAGCAGGCACCATAGAAAACCCAAATCTCAAATTCCGATGCCCAAAGACCCCAAGACCGTGTCCCAACAACAACAGTCTGATGTATGGTCGACGTCGAGACTCAAAAGAAGACGGGAACCAAGAAAGGGAAAAAAGGGAGTTCCGGGATGAGAGCGATGTACCTTAGGGATGTCTAAAATTGGCAACCGATAAGAAGGTTAGTTAGATTGAAGCAATCGTATGCAGAACCAAGACCCTCTTTAATCTTTTCATAAGAGATGCATTGTCTATGCGCTGTCTTGCACAAGCTCAGTCTTCGTCGTCAGCCTTTTTGACTAAATTCATTAAAAGACCAGCGAGGGGAAAGACAGGGAAAGGGAAAAAAAAAACAAGAAAGGGGGAGGGGCAAAGAGATCTTTGCTTTATACATACATGCCCTCTTCCTTCTCGTGAACTAAAAGAGAAAGAGTAGCAGTGGTAGAAGCCGTAGCTCATAACCTTACAATGGAAACCTCCACCACCACCCAACGAGCATGCCAATCCCACTCTTTAGACCTGACCGCTCCCTTGCGAGGGCTTTCGTTTTGGTTCGTCGAAGTCAGGACCAACGGGCGGAGAAAAACAAAAGAAGTGGAACCACCCAACTCCATGGGTTATTGTCCCGTCCCGGCGGGCTAAGGATTTCTCGTCTGGCTGGTGGTGGGTGGTGCTTTGCTGGGAAATGGCTCATGCGAAGGCTGACATTTGTTCGTTGCTCGCATCTTTCATCTTTAAGCGAGCAACCGATATTGCGCGTCCTTTTTCGTCGCTCACTCCATGGATAGGATAGGGGTAACATCGGAACTGAACAGAGACGAGGAGCGATGGACCCTCCAATGCTGAGTCATTATTATCGATGTGATCTCCCAACATCTTGCAAGCTCCTTTGAGGGAGTTCTGAGCGATGGAGAGCACGCTAAGATAAGATTATACAACGCGGTGGCCTTCGCGTCGTAAACTTAGAGTTCTCCAAGCTCGAAAGCGCAGCGCATCCAGCCAGCGCCATCGCCAACGGTCCCTGGGAGCGCGCTGCGACGATCCAAACTCACACGGCACAACCAAATGACGGCCGTAATAATGATACATCACCGGCTGCACTGCGTTATCCCATTCTGCGCTATTTTCTAGGGTCTGCTGCAAGTCCTGAGTGTATTCTAATCCCGCTGTACTGCTTGCTATGAATTGGTGTACCGCTGCTCTACGCGCTTGTGTATGGCTTTTTGTCACACCTGCATGTGGCGTTGCAACTTTGCAACTGGCAGGTGTCAAATCCAAGTTACGAGGAGAACTTGTTAGACTCCCAGGGATGTACGATGCCTGCCTGCCAGGTGACAGTAAGGCTTTGGAGAAAATCCCGCGCGTTGAGGCTTTTTTCTTAGTCTTGGCAGTCAACAATATACCTCAGCGTATTTCTATACTCGCAGAGTGCAGGCATTTTGTACCTTGTTGCAGATGAGATGATGGGATGGTGTTTGGCCTATGGATTATGACTGGCCTGCAGCCGGAAAATCAACTGATCTTGAATGTGTCAGAAAAGGAAAACGGGTATCTTATTTGCTAACTGCCTCAAGCTGTCTCTGGTCCTCCCGTCTTATATTTTAACGCCGCCTTTGATAACAAAAGGAAAAAGGTCATAATTGAGTATTCATCGTCTCATTGATATTAATATTATCTTTAGCTCCTGGCTTCCGTTTGATGTTCACTTGCTAGCACCTCAAAAGCCATTTGTACAGTTGTGGCATTAGGATCCAGGATTCCGACTGGTCTCGACCATTATGTTTACGTGTGGCCAGTGAATCGAGATCGACTCGGTATCTTCTTCAGAACATCCCCGACATTGGTCTCATAAGTTGACTCCTGGAATGTGCGCTGTCGACTCTCATAATCTCCATTGTGTCCACAGTACCTGTGCTTCTCATCGACAGTGGCGTTTCGAGCCTATGTCTTCCTTCGGGCACCCGTGGTCGATAATAATCTCCCTCGGCAACGTTGAAACTGCTCAGGCTGGTTTCTGATTCTCGTGGAACTTCACTCTCTTCATGAATAACTCGCATCTTGGACGCTCGCTCAGTGTCACCTAGATACTCCGAGAAACGCTTTAAGGGACTCTGGAAGTTTCCCAGCTCGACATCGGCCAAATTCGAATTACGCGACCGTGTCGCCGAAGAGTTAGATCTATCTTTGGTGCTGAACGTAAGTCTACTTCGAGTGGCGGAATTGACGAGTCGAGGGATGAACCTTTGGAAGAAAGGCTTCGTCGCAGGAACTGATGCACATATCTAAATTCGTTAACATCATCCCTAAGCTAGACAAGGATACTTACTATGCCAATATACAGCTCCACTGAGCTACTGACCCAGTTTGGATATGAATCCCAAGGTTCGTCCCAAGAGCTCAACATCCTGTGGGTAAAGAAAGTACGAGCACCTCCGGCGATGCAGACGACGAAACCGCCTCCAAAGAGCAGCATGACCACGATTTGTTGACGACGTGGAAGTTGAAGCTTATACACAGTTGGGATTGGGAAGCCGACCACAGCAAAATCGTTGAGTGTATTGAGTATGCTCGCGATCAGGACGTGAACAGGCTCATTGATACATTTCTGCGGGGTTACTGATAGCGTCCAATAAGCAGAGATGGGACTGGAAGTGTTAGTGAGGTTCATCGAAGCTAGTTCAATACATACCTGCACTGAAATATCACCACAGCGATGAAGATCAAACCACCAAGTGTAACCCAGATCATAATCCATATTGTCAAGCTCTGTAATCTACGTGAAGCTGATGACATTATGCGGTAAATCAAAGACAGCATCGACAGCTTGGTCAATGTTTGTGCTACTGTGAAGATGATCTGCGAAGACAAGACAAGTTGGCGGCCAATAATGAGGTTTGCGATAGGAACATCCCATACATGGCGATTCAAGTCGAAGTGGCGTTCTGACAATAGAGCTACAGCCGCAAAAGCTGTAGTTGGGAACTGGTGTGAATCAATAACAGCCGCATTGCTTAAATGGCTTGAGCACCCACCAACGCTGCAATAATCAGGTAGTCATCAAGACCGAAACTCTTTGATATAAAGCACCGAGTAATTGATCGCAAAACAATGACAGTGAGAAGAATTGGGTAGAAGACAAGATTCATGATGACGACAGCATTCCCTCGAACGACAGGGTCGACATAATTCGGAGTAGGCCACGATGCTATCACCGACTCTGAAGGAAGCAGCATTTTGTTAACGGGTCATGAGTTCTAGGGATAGACACCGAAGAGGATACTGTCGAGAAGTGCCAGCATCTATAACCAGGAAGAAACAAGGATGCTATACAACCAAGTCACCGGTAGTTCAAGGAAAATTCGGAATTGGGATTTCTACTTTTGTTTGAGTCGGGGATTTTGCCCTTTTTTTTATCAAGGGCTTAACAACACCCACGGGAGGCTCCCTCATATAAATGTATTTGTATGCGACGGAGAGCGTTTTGAGTGGGGATACCAATGGTTCATCTGATCTCCTACGATTTGGCGTATGGAACACCTTGGGTATTTAAATCCAGCTATTACCGACCTGGAAACCTGGCAGACCATAACAATCAACTAAGGCTATGATACATCGTACCACGACCTGTGCAGGTACCCCGGTAATAAGATTATGAACAGGAGACTTATAGTAAAAGGAGTAGCCGATATGATAGAGAATCAAAGCGTAGCACGCGCACATCGAGGACCTACCTATCAAGGCTTCTATGTACAAGGATTGGCATTCCATAGTTCGGAAAAGCAAGTCATTGCAGGAAGGCGATCTCGGTGCCATTTCCAAGTCGTCGGTGTGCCATTTGTGGATGGTATGGACATGGCTGGATGCGGGGGATGATGCGCGAGACGATCCGGGGAAGCAGAGCAACGGTGACTGGCCCGTCGCTAAGACTCTCAATTTCCTACAGCTCGAATTTCTATCCACTGTCATCATCTAGATGACATCGAGCTGATGCTCGGACATGGGAATATTGCTTCGAGATGAGAGAGAGTCCAATGATGTCTCCAACAGATGCCGCGGCCACCCAGATGTTCAGATGAATTCGAGGATGAATTGCGCCACCGTCAGATTGTCGGAATGAGCTTGGAGCTGTCCTCGGCCATGGCGAAGGCATAGCCTCGCACGGGTGAGATGTCTAGCAAAACTTGGATGCGTGAAGGACTCCAAAACAACCACAGATACAGTCTCCGCCTGTCTGGACCACGCCAATATGTCTCCTAATCTATTTGCCTCTCATTGAGCCTGTGAACCAAGTTGTGCTGGGTCCTCTGCGATGCACCACGCTCGTGTCTGACAGCAAGGAGGGGCTTAGAAGTGATAGGAAAAAACAGGCAGACCCCGACAGTGGTGAGAAGCGCCGATGCAGAAGAATAGACATGCGTGCCGTTGTCCAGTGGTGTGGTTCTTTGGGATAGTGTCGGGCCGAAATTTTGACGATGAGTGAGAAAGAGTGAAAAGGGAGGAAGAGGAAGCTGCGGAATGTGATGAAGCTGTCAGAAGCTGATGTGATTAGGGCAACCCCTCGCTTCCAAATGCCGCTGTAGAGACGGGGAGGCACCCGAATTGCTGTTCCCTTCACTCGACAGGTGCACAGCATCCGGCCATCTGTCATATAGATTCAATGGAACAGCTTTGATTTACGACAGAGCTCGTTAGGAATATCCGGTTTTAAATCCACCATACAGCAGGCACACGAAGCAGCCCGAAACGATGTGCTTTGATTTTCAGCAACCAGCGAGTGGTTGCGCTCAGGTCTTCAACAACATCAACCTACGCTGCCTTTCATTCGAACCAAGCACGAAAATGATACAACCCAACGCTCAGCCTTAAATGCCACCATGCTGTTGATGACAGAGGATTACCGCCGATCAACGTCAAAACGTGCAGGAAGAACATTTTAAGACGTCGCCGGGAAGGTTTGCAATACGTCGGAAGGACCTGCTCATTGTGCCACAAGGTTGAGCATGCACTCTGGTGCCAATGGAAGAAGCAAACCTCCATCGTGTCATGTCTTGAGCACGTTCTTTGCAATTTCTTTCTTCTTTCTTGGAGGCTTCCGACAGTGTTCGAAGCACACGTGGGAGCAACATCAGACAGGACCTCAGTGCCTTTTAGAACGCAAGTCACCATTCCGGCACGGCTTGACCAGATCGACGTTCGTTGTCTTCAGTACTGGGCTCCAAGCAACCCTGTGTGTTGGTGAAGTTTCCCGTCTCTTACACATGCACCTTATCACCCCTTGCTCAAAAGTCTCGGGAAGTGTCACACTCATACGACTTTCTCGGCCGTTTGAAGTTATGCTGGCAAGGCCTTCGCAGCATCGCCTTGGGAGAAAGGCAACTTGTTCAAAAGGAGAGTGGCAAGCTTCGATGATTGATTTTCTTGGAATTCCGATACAGCATGATACAGTGTCATGCTGTGCTATGCGATTGTTCAGATTCTTTGCTCCAGCTCTGAACAGTAACAGTAGTGGCAAGCTCTCAAATAAGACACCTTCAAGACAATTCCCGAGTCTTGCTACAGCTTAACATGGATACTCGACCTCTGGACAGAGGCCAGATTGTCAGCCGGTCAGATTGTAAATGTGAGAAAGTTCCTTAAGCATGAATAATTCCCCATAGCCTCGACGAGGCGAGGTTTGACTTGTTTCTTTGCTGGTGCTCACTTCTCAGCGTCAAACCATCACTTGTAGTGCTGCCACTCTCTGCCTTGCTTTGGACGTATCACACTTATGTCCTTTACGGACATGCTTCTTCTACTAGCCTTGTTTCCAATACAACCTGTCCCTTACTGGGGAGCTCAAATTTCTTGCCAAAAGTGTTTGGTTTATGCAAAACAAAACTTTGTGGTTCCACCTAGATGAGAACTAATCTCCAGAATGGAGGGGGTGGGGAAACATGCAAAGGCGCGCCGCTATCAAAGCTACAAGCACAAAGAAAGAGTAGCAGAGAGGGTATACTCATGATATTCTATTTGCTTGAATCTATTAACATTTCTAATTCCCCTCGAACTTCAACTCCTTCCAATTCCAGTTCTTTTCCCAACTCGCCGCAATCTTCAAACACGTCAAATCCCCAAATTTAGATCCCACAATCTGCAGACCAGTAGGGAGATAGACCTTCGCATCATCCCTCGCAGGCACAAATCCCACAGGAAGGTTCAAGCCTGGATGGCCCGTCGAGTTGAAAGTCGCTGTATTGTACGTCGCGCCAATCGTTCGCGACAACATTGGCAGCGTGCCTAGACTTCCGCCGGGATTGCCTTCAGGTACAATCTTGACAGGTGGGAAGATGATGGTTGGTGTGACGAGTACATCAACCTCGCGCAGAGCAGCATCGTATGAATCGGACAGTTTGCGCAGCAGATTTGTGCAGCGCGCATGCAGAGGTGCACCAAAGCGTTCTTGAAGGAACAGACCTCGCAGGTAGATATTCTGACCACCAGGACCCAGTGCATCGAATGCTTCTTGCGAGAGTTTCGGCCCAACTGACGTTGCGCGTTCTGGGAAGAGAAGTTGTTTTCGTCCAGCTGGGTTTGCGAGGAGGCCTTGCGTCGTGCCTGCCATGGGCAGTGCAACCATCCAAATCATACCGCTCTCCTTATGCAAGGGAATCGAGATGCTCTTTACCTCTGCACCGAGGGATTTGTATTTCTCAATCGCGGCTTGACATGCCGCTGCAACATTGGGGTCGGTCATAGGATCTTGGAATCCTTCTTCGAGGATACCAATCTTCATGCCTTTCAGTGGTTGTTCATCGGAGCTGGAAATATGCTTCTTGATCTCCTCGCCAAACTTCACATGGCCTTGTGGCCAGTTATATGGCTGACGATCATCGATACCGTCTGTGCCGGCGATGACCTCGAGCAGAGTGGCACAATCCTGTACAGTCTTGCACATGGGTCCGGCGTGATCGATCGTAGCTTCGAGAGAAATACAGCCGGTATAGGGCACGAGTCCCCAAGTAGGTTTCAACCCAACAAGACCACAGTTTGCGGAAGGCAGACGGATCGAGCCACCTTGGTCCGCTCCAATTGCCATATCAACAGAACCTGTAGCAACAAGACGCCCGGAACCACTACTTGAGCCACCACTGCTGTATCCATCTGCATAAGGGTTGTGGACTGGACCAGTAACGGAAGTATCACTAAAGGATTAGCGTGGATATCTACAGCTAACTTGAAAAACTTACCTAACAGCACCAAAACAGTTATTCTCACAAGCAGCCTTGCCAGTAATAATCCCACCAGCGTCCAGTATTCTTGTGATGATCGTAGCATCTACATCGGGGGTCCAATCTACAGCACCCGTCCCATTCGTACACTTGACACCAGCAACAGCAATGTTGTCTTTGATAGCAATCGTAACTCCCTTCAATGTATCGGTCTTTGGCTTCGTACTTCGTACTGTCGCCTTCCAAGCCCATCCTCCTTTATCAGTCGCTTCGGGACCTTCTGGACGGTGTACATTCTCCCGTGGGTACAGGTCGAGATCAACTTTTGGATAGTAGTCTGGTAGTTCTAAGATCTCCTTTGCGCAGTGGTTCAAGCCGGCCAAGAGTTTGGACCAGTCATCAAGGTTGGCGGAGGGGATGGTAAGGCCTGCTTTGGAGGCTAGAGTTTGGACCTCTTCTGTTGACACAAGAGACTCTTGTCTAGAATCAATCAGTGGTGAATTATTTAACAAGACTGAGGACATTTACTGAGCAGCTCCCAAGACACTGACAGACATGATGGCGAGGTATTGTAACTATCAAGTAAAAGCCAGAATCAAGACAAAAGACAGACAGACAGACAAACAGTAAAAGGGTAGAGGAGGTCTATCCAACACAAACTAAGGATTGGACCAAATATTTATATCAACCCACCATCCCACCATTCCCTCTCTTGCACTTACCTGACACAATAAATGCCAATGTCGTCCTTATCGGTATCGCTATCGATCGGTATCACAACCGGCGGCCCCCCTCCCAAATTACCCTATAATCAAGCCACCACCACCACCCTCCCCCCATGGTCGCGCCGCGGGAACCACGCCGCTCTCCCGATCAGTCGGCACGCGGCCTGCCTGGCCTTTGAAGACAAGCGGCGTCTAATCCGATCGCTTGCATCCCAGCGGAGCAAGAGGCCATGCCATGCCATCGTTCTCAGTACATGGTGTTTTGTGCTGGCCGCAGCTCCGAAGAGCCGCCACGCTTCGCTTGTCTCTGCTCCTGGGCCCTTTGTATTTCGTTCGTACTGGCTGGGCTGGGGGGTGAGAAAGGGGTACGAGGGAGGGAACCAATCAGGTGGATGCTAATGAAGGGGCCCTCTTCCCCCATTTTCAGAATGGTTGGTTATACGGGTTACTTCCTCTTTTTGTTGTTGTTCTTCTTTTCCCTTTCTCTCCTTTACCATCTAATCGTTGTCTTGTATTTACTTTCTGGGAAAGTTATCAGGATGTGGCAAGAGAAGCTGTCAACAATCTATTACACCATTAGGCAGTCACATCCATCAAAAACCGAGACCGACAAAGTTTTTGTTCATAGATCATTTGTATTCATCAAATTTTCTCTGAGATGGGGCGCCGATTTATCATGATATACATGTCCCCGAGAAAAGCAATAACTCCATCCTTAGCTGTAAACGCTCAAAATTCAAAAAGGAAGGAACTTTTTCCATCTACCACCAGTCACCCTGGTCGTGCATGGCAGCGGCCACCTTGACGAAACCAGCAATGTTGGATCCAGCAACCAATGATGGGAACTCTCCCTCACCGGCCTTGACGTACTTCTTGGCGGTCTCAAGACCGTTCTTGAAGGCCTCCTCCATGATGTTCTTGAGCTTGCCATCAACCTCCTCGCTGGTCCATGGGACGCGTTGAGAGTTCTGGGCCATCTCAAGACCGGAAACAGCGACACCTCCAGCGTTGGCAGCCTTTCCTGGGGCGTACCAGATGGCGGCGTTCTTGTTCTCCTTGCGGTGGGCCTCGAAGACATCGATGGCCTCTTGTGTGCAACCCATGTTGGATCCCTCAGCGATGAATCGAGCACCGCTGGCAATGAGGGCCTCAGCCTCAGCCTTGCTAACCTCGTTTTGGGTGGCGCAAGGAAGAGCGATGTCGACCTTGACGTGAGTCCATGGTCGGGCACCGTCGACGTACTTGTACTTTCCGCTGTGCTCGAAGTCGGTCAAAGCTTGACGCTTGACCTTCAGGGCAGCAATGGCCATGACATCCTCTGGGGTGAAGAACTTGTCTCCCTCAGCGACCAAAGAACCCTTGGAGTCGGAGAGAGAAACAACGGTGGCACCAAGCTCGATGGCCTTGATGGCAGCGTATTGGGCAACGTTTCCGGAACCAGAGATGGCGACACGCTTGCCCTTGAAAGAGCCTTGACCAGCGTACTTGATCATGTGCTCAACGTACTGTTCCTGTTAGCAAGCGCGCAGGCGAAGGCAGTGGGTTGAACTTACGTAGACGAGACCGTATCCAGTGGCCTCTGGGCGGATCAAGGATCCTCCCCAGCTTCCTCCCTTACCGGTCAAGACACCCTCCCACTTGTTCTGAGCAGCCTTGTATGTGCCAAACATCCATCCAATCTCACGTGGGGAAACTCCGATGTCTCCAGCTGGGACATCAGTGTCGGCACCAATGTGTCGGCTGAGCTCGCGCATGAAAGCAACGCAGAACTTGCGGATCTCGTTGTCGGACTTGCCCTTAGGGTCGAAGTCGGCACCTCCCTTACCACCACCGATGTTCACTGAAGAGAGAAATGAGCTGCTGGGCGCAAGAAGTAGGATCACGTGTACTTACAGCCAGTCAAGGCATTCTTGAAGATCTGCTCGAAGCCCAAGAACTTCAAGATGCTGAGGTTGACAGTTGGGTGGAATCGGAGACCGCCCTTGTATGGGCCGAGGGCAGAGTTGAATTGCACACGGTATCCACGGTTGACCTGGACCTGGTTCTTGTCGTCCTCCCAGACAACACGGAATTGGATGACACGCTCTGGGATAGAGACGATCTTGAGGGCGGTCTTGTACTCGGGGTTCTGCTCGAAGAGAGTGGAGTTCTCGAGGGTTGAGACGAGCTCTGAAGACAACAGAATTAGCAGGGCGATCGCAAGTCAATGGGTGGTGATAAGGAGCACGATAAGGGAGGCATGGAGGGGTGAAGATAAGGAAGGGCAAAGGCGGGAAACCAACCGGTGTAGGCCTGCTCGAACTCGGGCTCAGAGGGAAGGTTAGACATGTTGGCGGGTGGCTTAGAGCAAGGTGTCAAGGGTCAATGGGTGAGGGTAAGGTGAGCAGATGGAAGGACAGTTGAGAGGATTGTGGTATGAAGAGAGAGGAGACAGAGGAAGAGGGAGGATAGGATTGTGTGGCTGCGGGGTCCTTTAAGTAAGTAAGGCAGGACCAGGTAGGGTGAGGCAAGGCGAGGTGAGGTGAAGGGAAGATGGAGATGGAGAAGAAGCTAAGGAAAGTAAGTGTGCATCAGTAGATTAGAAGCTCTGCAATCTGCAATCCATCCTATCTCCTCCGATCCTATCACAGCGGCGGGCTGGAATTCCACATCGTCCTGTCCAGCGCAGGCCTAGAGGACACAACACCAGGAAGCAGGAAAAGAGGAGCGAGATAGGGAGCCATAGGCCGTTGTCTGGCCATTCAACGAACTGTATTCGGCGATGGTGAAGCTCAAGTGCATCTCCCACGTCGCTGCCCCTCGATTAGCTCCCGACGACGCAGAGCGATAACGGAAGTGCACGCGCAAACGAGTAGATGCGACCAGAAGCGAGCACTAGAGTGTGAAGCACAGGGCAGCGTGGGGCTTAGGAGCCCCGACTATGCCCCCTTGAGCATCTTTTTACCTGATCAAAATGCATCCTCAACCACTGCCCGCCGGGATCTGGTCTGCTCGAGTCTGGTCGTGCCATGCTGTCGGTCGTCGTGGTCGTGGATGCGACAGGAAAGCATTATTCACACTGCTCCAACTCGGTGTCACCGTTTTTACGCTTCTTTTTGCTGCTTATCGCGGCTTTTTCATTGGTTCTGCTGGGTGTTCTGACAGGCACCATTCACTAACAAAGCCCTCGCCTTGCTCGTCCCGTCGAACCCCTACACCTATACCTGCACCCAACTATGCCATTTCACCATCGACCCCGCGGAGAGAATTTTTAATTCCATGTGCCCCCCGAGCTTCTGCAGCTGGCCCTAGGGTAGGGAAGAGAAAAGAAAAAAAAAAAAAAAAAAAAAGGGACAGCCTCATCTGTGCATTATCAGTCCATCCATCACTGCCGTTTCGAGTGCAGTACGGCTGCCGCTGGTCTGGTGCCAATGCAAATTCTGATCTGAGAAAAAAAATGAGGCGTTGCTTGCATCTATCTTGCGCAGGTCTGTGTCTTGGACCAGGGGAAAGCAAAGGGGAAATGAATGCATCATCACGCGCCAAACACGCTTCTCGCCCATTTCTCACCTTCACCACTATGCTTCTCAGTTTATCTTCGCCTTCGCCTGTACCGACACCGGAGGCCAGCACCATGACGCGAGGCGAGGCCGTGAGAAAATTCTTCACTCTTGTCAGCCTTGTCACCATTGCACCACCTCTCTTTACGGAGCACTCCTCAGTCCTCTCACCACATCCCCTCTTCCTAATTATCGTGAAACTGTCCTCTTCATGACCCACTGCGTATCCCTTTGAAAGCGGTTGATTCCGAACATGTTCCTATGTTCGGCGTCGATGTCGCAGAGCGGAGAATTGGGTCCCGCTCTGTTGCTGGCAGAGGGGTCGTTCGACTTGAGCTGACAGTGTCCGATATCCACGCAAGACCAGAGAGAGAGACAGGCAGACGGGACAGGGCACTTTTTCGCTGCTTCACACTTACAAACATAGAACGAATCCCAAGACATGCAATTTTCTTTGTGGTTCCCGCCCCTCTAATCTGCATCCGTAGGATCCCAGTCTGTCACCAAATACTCATCACAAGCATCCAGTGCCTGGATATCCTCCTCCTCGATCTCAAACCCACCGATATCCGCATTCTCCACGATCCGCTTCTCCTTCACGCTCTTGGGCAAAGGCACATATCCATGCTGCAAACTCCATCGCACCAGCAACTGCGCAGGGGTACATCCATACTTCTGAGAGAGCTTGACGACTTGCGGATGGCGCATGCGCATCGCTCGCGCGAGCGGTGCGTATGCCTCGACGGTAATATCGTTCTGCTTGCAGAAGGAGGTAATATCGGTGCGGGTATTGAAGGGATGGACCTCGATTTGGTTGACAGCCGGCTTGATCTTGGGTTTGGAATCGAGAAGTTCTTGCAGCTAGACACACAGATGGATTAGCCGACGACTACGCATAGTAGCAGAACAACCTACATGCTTCACCCCGTAGTTGCTAACCCCTCCAGCTCTAACCTCCCCCTCCTCAATCGCATCTTCCACAGCCCGCCAACACTCTAATCTCTTCGCTTTGCCCCCATACGGACTATGCAACAGATATAGATCCAGCCACTGCATGCCCGACTTTCTAATACTCTCCTTGATACACTTTCTCGTAGCATCATATCCCACGTTACTCTTCAGCTTGGTCGTGAACCAGATATCTTCCCTCTTCAACCCCTTCCCCTTCTCACTCGCCAGAAACTTCTTGATCGATCCTCCCACCTCCGCCTCATTCTCGTACCACTGCGCGCTATCAATCGCCCGGTATCCATTCTCGAGCGCCGCTGTCACGGCCCTGGAACACTCTGAGCCAGACGTCATGTAGACCCCGAGGTGGATCAGGGGCATGCGCACGCCATTGTTCAGGGCGATGGTCGACGCGAGGCTATATTTTGCGCTGGATGTTGTGGAGGCCATGGTGCGTTTGAGGACGGTTTGCATAGACTATGTGGAGGTAGGTAGGTAAGTGATATATTTTGACGTTGGGGAGGGGAGGGGTTGATTGAAGAGCGAGCTACCCGGACCGGTGTCATAGTGGGTGCATGCATGGGTGAGAGGGAGTGGGAGAGCCGGGGATGACTTCATCGCTTGCTGGCTTCAATTAAGTCTTCCTACCTTGCTTTACTTTGATGCTGCGGCGAAGATGTAAAATGAGTGCCGAAAGAAGGTTTGATGAATTGTGTACTCAACTATGCGTATTTTATATATTCGGCACCAATGAAAAGTAGGCGTCTCAAAAGAGCACCTTGGAAAGATTGTTCGTGTAACAAGCGTGTTCGTGTACTTACTCTTACCTCTCGACCCTAAATCAAGCGACCAAACTCATGCCTCGCCACCGGGCCGCATTGCCAACAGTAAAGATCCTCCACCAGAAGCACAAATGGAACATGCTGTGGCTCAGTCAATAAAGCCGTCTGCCTTCAATTTCTCCAGAGCCGCATTTCTTTTTGCCTCCACTTTCGGATCATCCACCTCTCCAGGGAACAGGCCGTACCATTTACACTACAGTAGACTAAGTCAGCATTGCAAGCCTCATCACAAGTAAAATCAAAAAAAAAAAAAAATTAGAAATAAGGCAACTTACAACCCCGTCCTCCTGCAACCCGGCAGCCTCGTCAATCCAGTCCTCAAGATCCATGTTCGCAATCTCCAGATTGGCACACAGGCTCCACGCGCGCTCAAATGGCAGCCTCACCCCGCGAAACCCATCAGTCATCTCGCCCGTCTCGTTGTCGTGGTCCTGCTCGCACACAATGCAATCGCCATCCTGCATCCCCTTTGCGTCGATGATGACCCAGAGAGTCGTTAGAACCTTGACCGTATTGCTCAGCGCGTCACTGTTGCGCTGCATGAACGAGTAGATCTCTTGCAAGCTCTTGCCGGTGAAGGCATTTGGAGTTAGGGACTCGGTGAGGTGCGGTAAAGTCCTGGTAGCGGCTTGGTCGACGGAGTCGCTTGTTAGCACGCACCAGGAGGAGTCTTCTTCCCACTTTGTGTTCTCGAAATCTTGCAGATATAGAAGGGCGCGGTTCAATGCCTGGTTGGTGTCCGTCTCAGCGTCCTCTCGCTTCTTCGCCCGTGGGAGTTGAGTGGAGTGCCTACCTTGGCTGGGACATCGCTGGCTGTGAGGAAGATGGGCGTATATTCAATCATTGTACGGGTTGTGAAGAACTCGGGAGATTTGCAATGAAAAATAAAAAATATATAAGTGATATACAAGAAATCTAGGAGTGATGGCAACGCAGTAGATATTTCAAACAGCTCTTGATATATAAGTTGCTAGGTAGCGAGTACCTTGCACTAAATCCAGGCAGATCAGGCTGCAGCACGCAATGCCGTCCCACTTTGTACGTACTTAGCACGTGAGTGTGTAAGAAGATTGTCATTTTGGCTGCATCCTGCCTAATTGTGAATGTGAATATAGATATTATTGGGTTTCTTCAGGGGCAGCGAGTAACAAGAACCTGGAAGGGTGTAATCTCATGATAGTCATTCCATCCTTTGTCTTGTTGTCTTGCTGTGGCAAGACGCTTGTCCCGCCGATCCCTAGTAGGTGAGGCAAACACTACGAACCTACGGCGGACGTTCAAGCAAATGACCGTGATCATATAACAATGGATTTGTTTAATTATTGCCTTATATAAAAGGTAGAGGTTGGCGGGCTTGTAGAAGTGGAAGCTTAAATACTATATCGTCCTCCCAGATGGGTGGTATACCGGTTAAAAGATCCTCCGCCCGGCAGCGCTAAGATAGAGAAAAATCATTTTGATATCGGCCGCCCGACAAATATTATACGGCAGCAGCAAATTTCACTCAATCCCTCAACAATGGCAAAGAAAAGAAAGGCGTCGGGTCAGGCCGTGGTCTCTGGGCCAGGAGAGATTGATCCCAAGGCTGGGAAGCTTACGGTTCGAACCTACGAAGACGTCGCAGACTCCGAGGATGAATTTCATATCAACCGCGACAAGGTTATGCTCGATGATGGTCCAGATGCGAAACGTCGAAGGCGGGATCAGGAAGAGGGTGAGTACGATCCTGTTACAATTGAATAGGCCTCTGACTCTGTATAGATGCTCTTTTGGAAGCTTCCGACGAAGAGATTTTAGGTTACTCAGACGAGTCCGAGGACGATGCTCAAGACGATGCCGCACAATCAGGAGACGAAGAAGCCGAAGAAGAAGATGAAGACGCCGAAGGATGGGGTTCTTCAAAACGCGACTACTATAACGCAGACAATATCGAAACGGAGGCAGATGCTTTAGAGGAAGAGGCCGAAGCGAAACGATTACAGCAGAAGAAGCTCCAGAAAATGTCTGAAGCAGATTTCGGCTTCGACGAGTCCGAATGGCTTGAGGATGCGAGTGATGATGAAGATGGTGATGTAGTTACGGAGGTGTTGAAAGATGTGGAAATCACAGCAGACATGAGTCCCGCTGAACGACTGAGGATCCTGCAAACGAGATATCCAGAATTCGAATTCTTGGCCAATGAGTTTCTGCAACTCCAACCTACTCTGCAAGAACTCCAGCAACAAGCAGATGCTGAATTGAACTCGAACAAATCGCCTGAAGTCACCTCACCAGTCGTTGCAAAGGCTCGCGCTCTTGCTGCTTACATCTCTGCTTTGACTATGTACTTCGCCATTCTCACATCCCCAGCACGAAGCTCTACTTCTACAACTTTTGATCCAGCACAACTACGAGACCACCCGATCATGGACAGTATCTTGCAATGTCGTGAGTTGTGGACCAAGATGAAGTCTATTAAAGCTGTCGAGCCCGTTGAAGACTCGGAGGATGAGTCGATGGAAGATAGCCAAGAACTGGAGGAGAGCTTTGTTTCAGAGGCGACGCCGAAGAAGACAAAGGCAGCAAAGAAACTGTCCAAAGCTGCAGCTTTGCGTCAAGAACGCATGCAACAAGCTGAAAATGATTTGGCAGATCTCTCTGAACTCATGCCAAAAGCTCGAAAGACGAAGAAATCCACGAAGCAAGTTGTTGTCAATGATGACGATTCCGACTTTGGTGAAGAGGAGACGATGGACGCCAAGTCAGCAGCAGAAAAGGCAAGCAAGAAGAAGAGCTTGCGATTCTACACCTCTCAAATCGCACAGAAGGCAAACAGACGTGCAGATGCTGGAAGAGACGCTGGTGGTGATGCAGATTTACCATACAGGGAACGGCTCAAGGACCGACAGCAGAGACTCAATGCGGAAGCCGAAAAGAGAGGAAAGAAGCTTGATGAATATGGTAGAGGAACTGCACTTGGAGGCGATGATAGTGGAGAAGAGGATGAAGCTGTGGCACACGAGATCCGAGACGATGAGGATGAATACTATGACATGGTTGCCAAGACCTCCAAGGACCGCAAATCCGACAAAGACGCCAAGTACCAAGCCATCGCAGCAGCCAAAGCCGAGGGCAAGATTGTTCGTGTGGTCGAGGGAGAGGTGGATGAAGATGGCAAGCGCGCCATTGGATATGTCATCCAGAAGAACAAAGGTCTGGCACCAACTCGAAAGAAGGACGTACGAAATCCTAGAGTTAAGAAGAGAAAGAAGTATGAGGAGAAGAAGAAGAAGCTTAGCAGTACAAGGGCTGTGTATAAGGGTGGTGAGGAGAGAGGTGGTTATGGTGGAGAGAAGACTGGTATCAAGACTGGTCTGGTTAAGAGTGTCAAGTTGTAATGGAATCAAAAATGAGATATATATCGACAAGCAATCACAAATTTCGGTTGGGAAGATCTCAAAAGTTTTCAAAGTACCCAAAGCATTATTGGCTCCCGCGACTGTTCGTCTTTGAGAAGTGAAGCGAGCAAGAATCTTGTGATAAAACCGATTTTTGTCTCCCGCGTTCCAGGCTCACATGAACGAGATGAAGAAATGAAGAGAAGAATTACTGTCATTGCTATAACATTATTGGAACCCAAAAACGCCTAGATAAAAATCAAAACACCTCCCAATCGTATTTGTCATTCCATCAGTCATGATAAATCCACCCTGCCAACTCGTGGCCGAAGCATAGAACAAATCAGCAAGAAAACCCAAGAACACTTAATTGTTTGCTAGAAGACAAGCTTGCTTAGCCGCATCGGTCACTGCTGTGAGCAGGCAAGTCGTCAAGCCCACCGAGACCAGGCCATTAAGCACACATATCTGCAGGTGAGATAACGAGGTACTCAGATTGCCAAGAGACAAAAGGCCAGAACCGGAACAAGGCTGGACGGGGCAAATGATTAGCTGCTGATTTGTAACGGAAGAGGTTGAAGATAAACTTACATTGGTTCCCGTGAGGGAAAGACAGGCCGCTGCAAGGACCGACGAAGAATCATCCTAGGGTCAAAAGGGCATTACAGGTACTCGCTGCCGTGGTATCCCCTCAGAGACCGACAATTCCCTGAAGACAGGTCACCAGGTCTGTTGTACCGGAGACGCAGGCGCTGACAGCGGGGGCTAAATTGCTACCGCATATTTGTATGAGGCTCGAGGACGCCGCGCCGATGTTGATCACGGATGCGGCATCACATGGATTGGCCCCGGATGATGCTAGGCAGAGAGCAAGTAGCTGTGGGTTTGACTGAGCACTTGGGGTGCTGGCGCATGCGGCTGATCCAACTGAGAGAAGACCATTCAGACAAGCGTCTGCAGATTAAGGTTAGCAATTGGCTTTCATTGGGATTTTATGAGGTAAACTTGCCTAGGGTTGTTAATGGGGATGTTCCACCTGTCCCTGCTATGCAAGCCTCAACGTTTGGAGTGATGTTCGATGGACAAAGGCTGATGACGAGGGCTTGCAAGCTTGTGTCGACGTTAATAATCGCATCCTCAGAACAAGGGTTCGCTCCTTGAGCAAGACAGAAAGCCCCAAGAGCTGTATTTGCGAAAAGTGTGCCGCAAACCGTATCAGCATTGGCTCCCAGGGTGACCAGACCAGAGATACAATTACTCAAGGTAGTGCCTAGATCATTTGAGACAGTGCCTGCAATACAGGTCTGAAGGGCGGGGGACAACTGATTGACACAGAGCGTGATGAGCTGGTTTTGTGCAGCACTGCCTATGTTGGCGACAGATGCGTCTGAGCAAGGAGTTGCGTTGCCATCCGCCAAACATAAGGCAATGAGCGCAGTATCACCTAACCCTCCACAGAGGATATCACTTTGAGCTGTTCCAAGAGATACAACACCTGCTAGACATGAAGCAAGCGTAGTCACAGCACCTGCACCAGTTGTTCCGGAGATGCAGTTCTCAATTGCTGGCGCGAGGTTGGCAGCGCAAAGTGTAACCAGTTGGTTTTGCAGCGAAAGATCAATGCTAAGGAATTCGCTGGCATCTGTACAAGGACTGTTACCGCCGTTGCTAAGGCATATAGCAGCTAGGTTGGTATCCAGTCCCTGGCAGTCAGTGCTTGCTTGGTTGCCTAAGTTTATGACGCCGTCAATACAAGCTCCTAAGGTGGTGGTGAGGCTCCCCAGGTCAACCCCGGAGTTGGCGGCACTGAGGCAAGTCTCAAGCGCGGGTGTGAGGTTGTTTGCACAAAGTTGAACAAGGAGTTGTTGCTGCTCTGTTGTCTGGAGGCCGATGACAGAGGAGTCTGCACATTGGTTTCCATTCGTGGCAATACATAATGCTTGCAAGTTGGCAAGAAGTTCGGGACCGACTGTAACTCCGGGAATACTTAACCCTACGGGCAAAGTCAAGTCGAGACAAGTAGTAGAGGAAAGATTTATTACTCCGTTAAGACAGTCTATTTCATTTAGTAACCGTTATATATGAAAGGGGTGTGGGAAATACCTTGCAATGTTGTCAGACCGTTATTCAAAACACCAGAGACACATGTTTGAACGGCTGGAGATATGGTGTTCGGGCAGAGCGCAATGACATCCCCTTGTAGACTTGGATCGACTTGTATGATTCCTTGTTCTGTGCATGGGTCACCGCCAATTTCAACGCAGACTGTTTCCAATACACCAGTAAGTCCGACGCAAATAGTTGGCTCAGCAGTACTTGATGTTGTAGTGGTCGAGTCTGTTGTGGTGGTGGTGGAGTCAGTTGTAGTGGCCGAGTCAGTTGCAGTCGGTGAATCTGTTGCAGTCGGTGAATCTGTTGCAGTCGGTGAATCTGTTGCAGTCGTTGAGTCAGTTGAAGTAGCCGAGCCTGTTGCAGCCGTTGAATCTGTTGTACTGGTTGAATCTGTTGCAGTGGTTGAGTCTGCTGTAGTAGTTGAGTCTGTTGCAGTCGTTGAGTCAGTTGTAGTAGCCGAGTCTGTTGCAATCGTTGAATCCGTTAGACTTGTTGAATCTGTTGTAGGAGCCAAGTCTGTTGCGGTGGTCGAGTCTGCTGTAGTAGTCGAGTCAGTTGCAGTGGCCGAGTCTGTTGCGGTGGTCGAGTCTGCTGTTGTAGTCGAGTCAGTTGCAGTGTCCGAGTCTGTTGCAGTGGACGAATCTGTTACAGCTGTTGTGGATTCAGAGGTATTGGCTGTCGAAGAAACTGTTGATGCTGAGTTGGATGTTGTTAGACTTGAATCGTCAATAATTGTTCCACTGCTTGTTGGTTGTGTTGCTGGGCTGGTTGTGGAAAGACTCGTACTAGTCATTGTTGAGCTTGTAGGACTAGTTGTCACTCCTGGATCGGACGTCGAGAGTTGTGTATCAGAGGTAGAACTACCTGAAGAAGTGGTTGAACTTCCTGAACTTGGCGTAGTATTCAAAGTGGTTGATGTCGTTCCAGTTGATGATGTGCTTCCCGAACTACCTGAGGTGGTTGTGCTGCTCACCAGAGTAGTCGGTGCCGGATTAGAAGTAGTTGATTGCCCTGTTGAGCTGGAAGAACCACCTACTACACAAGGCAAATATGCTATTGGGTCGACTCGAGTAATGGTTATAGGTACACAGCTTGAAGGATTTCCCACGGTAGCATCGTAGATGATGGTTAACACTCCTTCTCTGGTTGCACAGAAAGAAGTGGTGGTGCTAAGTGTTGCGGATGCACTGAATGAGCAGGCAAGAATGCCATTCGCAGAAAATGAACATTGCAATGGGATGGCTCCGAGTCCGAATTTCACTGAGCCAAAACCGTTGGAAATGTCCTCGGCAGTGGCGTAGAGGAAGTGCTGCGCGTTATTGACGATCTGGTTTGCAGTATTTAGGTCGAGGGAAGCTGCATGGGAGCAAGAAGACACCAGCTGCGCCGTTCCATTCTGAATATGTACAAAGCTTTCACCAACAGCTCGTTTCAGAACACTAACTGCAATGTTGGCTTGAAGCACAAAGGAAGATCCTACTGCAGTTGGAACAGCAGAAGCCGTGGTGGTCTGGGTAACAGTCACAGCACTGGTCTATTAGCAACTTTCTTTTGGAGTCAGGATGAGAGCTTACTTGGTGATTTGTTCGGTGCTTGTAATAGTCTCAGTTAGCACCACCGTTGAAGTAGCTAGAACCGTTGTGATTACGGATGTAGGTGCATTGTTGATATTGATAGTGACGCCACCGTTGATGTTGATGATAGTATTGGCTGAGATAAAGGTATTGATGGTGACAGGGTAAGTGATGTAGTTGGTGACCACATTCACAGCATACACGACGTTGAGTGGAGAAATTGCGCAGACTCCGTTGGAGCACGAGTAAAGATCAAGGCTCAATGAACCGACACCATTTGAAGAGCCGAAATAGAAATCAAAATAGGAAGAGAAGGGGCTAACATAGTAGTTGTTGATCGCTTGAACATATGGAAATGATGTCGGAGTGCTGACATAGGTGGTTTTATCGTTATAATAACATTGGCCAGGGGACTGACAAGTAGCTGTAGCGATTGCGTAGGATGGTGATGCAGCAACGGTGACGAATTGAGAAGTATCAGTAATTGTGCATAATCCATTATAACAGGGCACAGCAGTTGATAGCCACTGATATGATGAGGTAGAATAGACGGTGTTGCACTGAGTTGGTGTCGCTATGTTGCATACGACATATTCTGGAATATAGGTGACCACTGGTTGAAACTGTGTTGTGACAGGAGTGGGGATGGCACCAGGGCTTGGTGTGACGATTGTATATGTAGTTGCTGCACAGGAATCCTTCTTTGCTAAAAGAACCTTGCGATTTCTGGACTCCAATGGCGAGGCATGAGTTGATATGATTGCCATACAAAGTAATAGAAGTTGCAACATGATTGTAGAAGAGAACATCTTTATTATGGTTGAATTAGGAGGATAGAGTAGTTGATAGACTCTCTAAGGCTTAATATCGGCGGACTGAAGATGCCTATTTATCTCTCTTGATATCTTTCGCCACTTTAATCATGGGACGTAATAAGGACAATGGTCTTTGGCCAACTCTACTTCACGTTGTTTACACTTCTAATTCTGCTGTCATAGACATGATGCAATTCCTCTACGTCAAGGCAGACCTTCGAGGTGGATTTCCTTGACAAAGTCTGTTTTCGGTATCATTCCTCTTGAATTTCTTGGGAACCACACCCGCTCAAGCTATCTGCAACCTCTACATTGTCAAAATTCCCACCATCTTCTTCTGTGCAGCCAAGAATCGAGAGAAAAATCTTTTTATAAAATATGTTTCCGGCTGTGCTCCCGTGTCAACTCGTGGCACCTTAATCTCGTGGACACATGTTTAGACGCATGCGTAGATTTATATATTAGTTTAGGCACTCACAATTTTACCAAGCCGCCCATTCGCCATGGCAAGCGACGCAAGTGGTGGCTTCGTCCACCTTACCAAGCTATGGCCGACTTTGGGATTTTCCCGACCACCCAAGACAGTGGAAGCTTTAAACACGGGACTTTCCAGCAGCTTTGAATGGGCTATAGGAGCTTTGACATGCGGCGACTAGCATTTGACTTAGCTAGGTCATAAAATTGACCGCAGAAGGACAGACGCCTTCTCCTTTGATTGGTTTCCCACTGTTGATTTCTGTCTAAGCTTAATATTTTGACAACTGCCTACTTGCTAAAGTTCGTTGTCCTTTAAGCGAGGACGTCATAGTAGCCCGTACCCCTGGAAAGAGGGAAATTCCTTTTTTTAATACGAGATGCCTCTATGCAACTGCGATTCAGCTCTCATCCTACCGGGCCTCAATTATACTAGGCAAGTCTGCTTTTGCACTGATGCAAAGGACCGCCGAGATACCCACATCTGCTTTCGAACCTTTCCAAGCACAGCCCCCCACTCAGGCCAGTGTAAAGGTCGCCTCTTAAACACTGAAAGTCAAGAGATGCAACTTGTGGCTATATTTGCTCAAGTTACTGTAGCTTTATAATAGAGCGCAAAGATAACCGGAGATGGAATTCTTGAGGACTTGACTAACCATGTCGTAGTTCCGTAGTACGAGGGAGTGGGGCTCGTCATCAAGAAATATGCCCAGGAACAAAGTACGCATTCGTAGACTATTTCTCGTCGCAGTACAATCTCAGGGCTTGTCCAGATGAATGTAGTTGTGCCTCACGTGCGGGGTACAATAAGCAATTCACGTCGCCCACTTTGCACCCCCTTACGTAAGGTCAGCAACGAAAGCAGTGATACAAGGAACAAACAGCACGGTTAATCTCATCCTAACATCTAATCTTTGAGCTACTTCCAAATTGGTATCTCGACATGGATGAATTAATCAGGGCTGTCCGAACAACCCCAATTATCGACAACCACGCGCACCCCCTGCTGATCCCCTCCAAGCAAGGCAAATATGACCTTATGGCAATCACTACGGAGGCTGGAGGGGAAGCTCTGAAGCACACTCCATCAAGTCTCGCCCACCTACGTGCGGTTAGGCAGCTTTCAGAAATTCTCGATTGTCCAGCTACGTGGGAGGATGTACTCAAAGCAATTGACTTGGAGAAAGCTAAGCCTGGTGATGTTTGGGCCAAGAGATGCTTGGAAGGTGTAGAGACGATATTGGTCGATGATGGACTGGATGGGAGAGAAGAGGTGTTTGATTATATCTGGCATGATCGATTGACGAGAAGCCCTTGCAAAAGAGTTGTGAGAATCGAGAAAGTGGCCCAGGAGATTCTAGATCAGGATTTATCCAAATTTGAAATCTCCGAGGTTATTGCAGCATTCCCTCGCAGATTTGGAGAAGCATTGGATGAAGCTATTCAAGACCCGGAGGTGGTTGGCTTCAAGTCAGTAATTTGTTACCGCAGTGGTCTGGACATTCCCCCAAAGCCTTCATTGACGGAATTCTCCAAGGAGCTTCACGGGACGTTGCAAGAACTCAAGGCCAAAGGAGTGAGTGGCTTCAAAAGACTAGACTACAGACCTCTGAATGCCTGGGTTGTTCACATTGCAGCAGAGCTTATTAGTGATGCCGCTGTGAAGAAACCTCTTCAATTTCATACGGGGCTTGGAGACAACGATATTACACTAAATACCTCTTCACCATCGCATCTTCAAGAGTTTATTAGAGCCCATCCAGCTCTTCCAATTGTTCTCCTGCATTCTAGCTATCCTTGGACACAAGAGGCTGGCTACCTTGCAAGTGTATACGAGAATGTTTACGCAGATATAGGTGAGGTTTTTCCTATGATCAGCAAAGACGGACAGGAACGTATCGTTCGCGAGATACTAGAATTCTGCCCCTCAGAAAAGATATTGTGGAGCACAGATGGTCATTGGTTTCCTGAGACCTATGTACTCGCTGTGATCCAGATTCGAGAGGCATTGGAAGCAGTTCTGTCCAGCTATGTCACCGAAAATGCGTTGACAGTTCCACAAGCAATCCAGATTGTCGAAGACGTTCTGTTCAATACCTCGAACAAAATCTACAACTTGAAGCTACCTTTGAAGGCCATGGATAATAATTCAATGACATCCCCTACCACCAGAGCAACAGATCTAGCAGTAGTTAAATCATTTCTCAAAGCTCATCCAGATATCAAATACTTCCGTCTACAATATCAAGATTACACAGCGACGCTTCGACTACGGATAATTCCTGTGAAGAAAGTATTGAGTCAACTGGAAAAGGGACTTTTATCAATCGGAATCACAAAAGCATGTCTTGGTTTGCTGCAAAACGATCACATCGTTCCCGGCGTAACAGCAACTGGAGAGTGAGGAAATTCATACATACTTAAATGGTGTAAATTGATTCGGAACTGACGTCTATCAGGTACAAGCTTCGAGCAGACTTTTCATCCCTCCGTGCAGGTCCTTCTCCAGAATATGCCTGTGTACAAGGTGACTTCCACGAATCTGACGGATCCGCGGTGGCTCTATGCCCGCGTTCATTGCTGAAACGGACTCTGGCTAAAGCCCAGCAGCATGGACTCGAATTCCTGGTCGGCTTTGAGATTGAGATTGTCTTCATGTCACCTAATCCAGATGTTGATCTCGGGTATAAACTCCTCCCAAATTCAGCTGGACATGCTTGGTCATCCGCAAACTCTCTTAAAGACAAACGCGTACTCCGGGTCCTTTCAGAAGTCATGAGCACATTGCAATCTGCTGGAATTGACCTTGAGCAATTTCATCCCGAAGGCGCGACCGGCCAGTATGAGTTTGTGCTCCCACCGCTGTCTGCTTTGGATGCTGTGGACCAACTGCTTCACGCACGGGAAATTATTGTCAGCGTCGCAGCAGATCACGGGCTGCGAGCAACTATGGTACCTAAACCACTTACAGAATGTCCAGGGACAGCATGCCATGCACATATGTCAATCATAGGCGGAGAAAAGAAAGAAGTATACGAGCCCTTCTATGCTGGAATTTTGAAACGTCTTGAAGCTATTACTGCATTTACCTACAGCAGTATGACTAGCTATGAGCGAGTCCTAGATGGATGCTGGGCCGGTGGAAGATGGATAACCTGGGGGACCAACAATAGAGAAACACCACTACGCCAGGTTGAAGAATCTCATTGGGAGATTAGGTGTTTGGATGGCCTCGCAAATATGTACTTTGCCATGTCTGCAATCATAGCTGCTGGCCTTCAAGGAGTGATTGAGAAGGAGAGATTGAGCTGGAAAGACTGCCTATCTGACCCGGCAAGCGTTTCAGAAAAGGAGAGGAAAGGGCTTGGAATCACTACAACATTCCCAGACAGTTTGAAAAAGGCATTATCTGCCTTGAAGGATGGGGATGCAGCCTTCAAGCAGTTGATTGGAGAGGATGTAGTTGCGAGGTACTGTCTCGTCAAGGACCGTGAAAACGCATTGCTTGAAGAAATGACCCGGACGGACAGAATGCGGTGGATTATTGACAGATACTAGAATCAAATCTCTTAACTCCCACGATAAACAAAATAGCACCGATGTTATGTTTGCTGATTGTCAACCAAACCCAGTCCGTTGTGATAGCCGGGAAACAAATCGGCTACCCCATCATTCCATCCAGGAAAACATCCAGCCGAAAGCAATTGGTTAGATCTGCTGAGCAGTTCGGTATGCAGTCTCTCAAGGGATGAGCCATGGCGCGTAGAACCTCCATGTAATGACGACTCCAGAGCAAGCTTAAAAGATATCCCTGTGGGGTATTCCCCGACCAGGCTGCGAAGGGAGGGTACATTAGTCTATTACAATGGGGAATCCGATAGGCTCCTGAACTTGTATATATTCTAAGGATGTAATTTGAAACAACGGTACTGCAATCGGTTGATTAAATGTGATAGACATGCTGTGGAATGTAGAGCTAATGATCCCTGAGTTTCACCGCTGTAGGGAAATTTGCACTCGTAGGTTTAACTGGTCAGCGTGGTTGTACTGGATTGTGATAAGCCTTGTCCACAAGATGTAAAGTATAGGCGAGCTCTTCCTTCTCTGATGGATCTATCAACGTCCGGATTGGGAATCACCGAGCGAAAGGCTAATTCATGGTTTACCCAACTTTCCAGTTCAAGAGCTAGGAAATTACCCAGCTTTTGTTATGTGGACATCGGCTGAGAGGCTTGTGGTAGTCTAGTCTGGAGTCATAAACGTCATCAAATATATTTTACCATATTTGGTCCTTCTACACGAGCAGCAAGAAATAAAGACTATTTCTGGCCGTACTAAAACATCACCTCTTAGTGAACTGCGCGACAGGCATGGCAGTGCAAATAGTCATCCCGTGGACCGGATCATATCCTAGCCTTCGGCCTCCACTTTGCATACGGGTGCTCGTCACTCAGATCAGGAATCAGATGATCAACTGCTCTTGTGTTCAATAACCCGGGATGGACTTGGGAGAGGTCGGTGATTCCACATAGCCGCATTGTAGTTTCCAGCTCATCTTTCAGGACTGCAATGCATTAGCGTATGAAGCAGACCTTGGGCGAAATGACTTACTCTCAATATATTTCTCAACTCCTTCTTGTCCATAATTCAATGCGAACAGGAAGCCTCGGCCGATACCGACTGTCTTCGCCCCCAAACACAGGGCTTTGAAGATGTCGGTTCCTCGCATTATTCCTCCATCCACAAAGACTTCCATGTGGTCGAAGATCTCGGGACAGCATTTTTGCAGCTCCAGCAACACCAAGATGGGAACCGGTGATGTGTCCAGGTTTCTCCCGCCATGGTTGCTCAACACTATGCCGTCACAGCCGGCCTCCATTGCTCTCTTCGCATCAGTGGCCGTCATAACTCCCTTCAGAATGATGGGAAGTTTGGTACTTCGACGAAGCCAAGGAATGTCAGCCCAGGATAGGCTGCTATCTATATAATTCCCCATGATTCTTCCCAACGATCCACCCTTGCTATCATTCTTCGCTTTACTTCCACTCATTGGAGTGCTCAGGCTCTCATCTGCTTTCACCCGCTCATCGGCCTCCCGCTTCCCAGGCACGGGTGAATCCACGGTCACGAAGATGGCTTTGACTCCCAGTTTCTCCACATGCGCCAGAAGCTTCTCGCTTTTCTCCCGTTGTTTGTCAACGTAAAGCTGAAAGAAGATGGGTAGTTCTTGTTTCCCCTTCATCTCCTCGTCATCATGGGCCGGATCAACCGCTGCGAAGATTTCTGCAATTGGATAGCTAGCGTTTGTACTAATGCAATGTGACAGTCCTTGTGCTCTCATTCCCCGAGCCAGCGCTTTCTCGCCATCCTGGTGTACCAACTTCGCCATCGCGGCTGGTGCACAGAATATGGGAGCGGCCATCTTTTGCCCCAGCATCGTTGTCGAGGTATCGACATCTCGAACATTCACGAGGACTTTTGGGCGTAACACAATCTCACCGTACGCACTGTTATTCTTTCCCTTGGTGATGAGATCTGTAGCCGCTGACGAATAGAAAGCCCATGTCTTCGGCGTAAGGGTCTTGGATGCAGCTTCAACAAAATCATGGGTGTTGATAAGAGAATCAAGTGGTGGCTTCGAGTCTGGTTGGACAGAGAGTGACACCTCTGGCGGGGGTTTGGCCCATTCTGAAGTAATGCTCGAGGTATCTAGAGTTCCTATGATATGCGACGCGGGCAAAGTGGATTGGATAAGAGACGGGGCATGAATCTCATCGTACGCTTTGGTTGCGTCTCGGCCAGCATATCGCAGAATTACTTGGAGCGGTCAGCAGGAGGATGGCTCTCTAGGAAAGGAAACAGAACTTACTTCCCGCACCTCCGGGATGCTCAGGAGCAAAGTCGGTAAGATTGTAGACGGTGTTGTCCACCACAATCCAGAGGTCTTCTGGGATGTTGTGCTTCTGGATTTCCTGGACGGAAATACGGCGGGTCATAGTCGCGGGGGGAGATGGGGGAGCTGGCAATGGAGCTCCAGGATGTTGGCTCGACTTTATATGGACTATATGGGCTCTGGGCATGAATTGCGGAATGAACGCCGCCCCAGCTGTTAAACAATGCTCGCTGCAGTTGAGGTCAACGCTCGCGTTAATGGGCCCCGACGGATTTGCCGACTTGCCGACCGGCCCCTCAAAGGGTGGCTGATTTACACAGGGTACAAGCTTTTGCGGGGGATCTCCCAGTCTGAAATCAAGGTGGCATCATTGGGCCAGTCCCTGCAAACCTGATTCTAATGGTGGTGATTAAGAGGGCACATCTATCCACACTGTATAACTATACTCCACTATGCTTGACTATCCCCTTGTTAATCTGTGCAGTGCTCAAAGCTTGGATCGCTCTTGAATCATTGACGCGGAGTTTGGAAGACTGTCAATGCTCTCCCGGGTGATCTGATCAATGGTCTGGAAGCCCGCAACATTCATCAAAATATCCAAATCAGCTAGTAGACTCTTCATGACGTGTCGGACACCAAGCTCTCCCTTGATACTCAGTCCAAAAACCCACAATCTGCCAACGAAGACAAACTTCGCGCCGAGAGCCAATGCCTTGAAGACATCTGATGCTCCGCGAACCCCAGAGTCGAACATGATATAAGTCTTGTCGCCAACCGCTGCAAGAATTAGCAGTTATCACCCTCATGAATCCAGGACGACTTACCGGCAACGATCTTTTCCAAGGCATCCAAGCTCGCTATAGCTCCATCTACTTGTCGTCCAGCGTGATTTGATACCACAATGCCATCCACACCAAGATCGACGGCTTTCTTGGCGTCGCTCACACTCTGGATGCCTTTGAGACAGAACGGCTTTCCTCCACTGATTCGCTTCCACTGCTCCATCAGCCAAGGCATCTTCTCCCAGGACCAAGCACGTCCATGCCACACATTGTCAATCCACATAGCTCCCGCTTCATTGGGCATTGTTTTCGGGTCGATTCCAGCCTCCTTCAGCCTCTTTTGAAAGACGGGGTCGCTCAATCCCAAATCAGCTCCAATGCCATGATAAAATGCGTAGTTAGAATTGGCTTCATCGTTATGTCTCCATGCCAATTGCCAGGTATCCACCGTGAGCATGCAGGCTGAGAACCCACTGTCGTATGCTCGTTGTAAAAGCGAGATTGTCAATCCGTCATCGTGCGGCATGTATAGCTGGAAAAACCTCGGTCCTTCGCCATTTACCTTGCCCACATCTTCAATTGGCGTGCTTCCCGCAGTTGACAGACAGTACGGCAGATTCAATTCGTTCGCGACCTTCGCAACGGGTAGCTCTCCCAGAGGATGGTATATCTTGTTGATACCGATTGGCGCGAAGCCAATGGGGGCGCTGACTTTATGGCCGAAGATTGTGGTTGCAGTATCGCGCGTGTTTGTATCAACGAGCATTCGCGGGACGATTCGATGTCTGTAGAAGGCTTGTCGATTCGCAAGGTGAGTGAGGGATTGTCCAGCGTTGGACGAGGCGTAGTACCTAGAAAGTTGGCGACCGTACCGTAGCTTTACCGGCGGACTTACCATCCTCCCAGCGTCAATGTCTTCTTTGCGAGATCTTCGAGATCTCCTGGATCAGTGCTGAATGGTGGCAATTCGCCCGGGTTGTCCTTCCAGAGCAATTCTCGCTGGTAAAGTCCCCATTGCGGGGTGCTTCGATTTTGAATGTTGGGGTTCTTTGGGTCTGACATATTGAATGGACGGCTATGATAGAAATGAGGATGTTGGGTTGTTTGAATGGGTTGATAGGGGGGTTCGATGGAGATTTATATATGTTGTCATCGCCCCATGATGTCGTGGTGCTCCAGTCGCGGTGACATCAGTCCATATATCCAGATGTACTGGAATTGGCGCGCATCCTTGGGTCATGATTATCCAATCTACCCACGGTTTAAGGAGCTTCGTCGGGATTAACAATCCCCCACAGCTGCAACCTTTCGTACTTGCTTCATCTCCATGTTGTTGATGATGTAGTATATACTGTATGAGCGGCCTTCGGCGATCATTGCCCGCGATAAGATTGTCGAAGTGGATTGTCGGCTCGATACAAGATTCTATTCCCGAGCAAAACCCGCTCTTAGACGACTTACTTCAATCTTAACCCATCAAGGAACTCGCTCTAAGCGAGTAACGATCTCTACAATTCTCGAAGTTGTTGACGTTGTATAAATACGAGAATCGTGCCATAATCATTAAGCGGAATGGTTTGTATCCGAGGGAATCATAAGGCAGATGGTACCCGTCAAAGTGGGGAACAAGTCAGCATACTTGAAATTGAAAGGGAACAGAGAAGTCGATTGATGCTGTGTAATATGGCTGATAGGAAGGGGGGTTTTCCACAGAGGCACAGAACCATCCCTTCCCGTGTTGCTCTATCTAACTTGGTTCGCCATTGATCTCAAGAACTAGAAGAAATTCGTAAACCTCTCTTTACTTGTGAACTTGCAATCTACAGCTTTTCTCTCATTCTGACAAGTTCTGATGACATAGCCCTCATCTTGTGAATAACTTTAGATTTCTTTAAGTTACTTTATTCTATATTTCTATGGGAGTAATTTTCAATGGTAACCTGTTCATCTCGAATTCAACATGGACGCTCAAAATTAAACCTCCGACGCCGTGTAAATAAATAGATTTGGAGCCCAGGACCTTAAGAATGCTTCGAAATCTAGCGATGCTATTCCAAAGAAGCCTGCGGTGGGAAAAGAAGAACGTATAACTGACATATCGATGTCACATGGTTCGTAGGACTTTTCACTCGACAGTTTGTGTCATCCATATTAATAATATCTTTGGAAGAATTTACACGCCAGATGTATATGCACCAGGAGCCTCAACACTTTGCTATCGGTGAACTATATTCTTTTCCAGGATCCTGTTGTAAAAGAGAATGCCTTTTTCTTTTACAGACCCCCCTCCTCTTCTATAAGATAACCTCGAAAGTTGCTCGCTTAGCTCACCAAACTCAGGAAAGCAATCTTCCAGCAAGGCATATAGAGTTATTGCCTATAGAGTTGTGAATTATTTTTTTCATTTCATTAACTAGAGAAGCTGGTACATTTACGAGCTGAGCGAAATCACATCTTTCCCGCCGCGACCGCTAACCCGATGAAGCCTCCAGCAGCAGCCATTGCAGAGCGCACAAAGTTCATCCACGTCCAAGTCATCAACAGCGAGACAACCTGCGTCTTGCCAACCTTCTCCTGGGCGGTTGCATCGGTGGAAAGCTTGAGGAGTCGGTCAATGGTCCCCATCATCACCAAACGCGTCCATGGCAGAGGAGCCAGAGTCAGCCCAGCGGCGATAGCAAACTTGACACGATTCTCAGGATCCAGGTAGGCGGATGTACACTGTAGAATGGTGCTGAGCGAGATCAAGGGAACTAGAGCATAGGCGCCGCGATGGTAGAGTATGTCAAAAACAACCGTGCTGGCTGAGGTCTGGAGGCCATAGAGCGCTGGCAAGGTGAGTTGCGAGGCCGAGAAATTAATGCCCGATATAAAGAACGAAGATGAAAGACCTAGTAGGGTTGTTGTGCGTAAGATAGTAGAGGGATCCATTTTGTTGCGGTTGTTGATGTTGCGTGCAGTTCTGGAATGTGAGGATGAATTGGATGGTGTGGGAGATCAGCACGAGCTGGCAGACGTTGACGAAAGCTATGAATTACTTAAGGAATAAAGGGCAGGAAAGGCTTATATACTTTGCAATAGATGGATTGGATTGTTGCTATTCCTGATGAGGGGAAGAGAGTTTCGTACAGTAATGCCGCATTCGCTAGTTGTCTGACGAATACGTCCGTAAGGTTGCCTCTATGCTAGGAGGCTCAACTTGACTGGCAGTCCCTCCGGCGGATATAGCAGTCTGGCCAGTAAGATGCAACAACCTCACGCCCGTAAGCCTTTAGCGAGGCATAGAGTTAGGCCGTCTAGACGTCTTCGCATCATTGACATTCATAATTTCCATGGTGATGCTCACTTCACCATTGCCAGTGATGATATACTTGCTCTTGATCTCTCACATAGTGGCGCAAAGATGAAGTCAATTTGTAAACATGTTTTGGACTCGATTCTATAAAGCCGTCCAATCCATGAAGATTCACTTTGCGGAATGTTTGTTTGCCGTCTACTAGGTTTCCCCGCTCTAAGGTTTCAGTTCGCGATTTCTTACAATCGAGAATCGAGAATGGTTTTCTTTATTCCAGGCACCATGTCTCTCTCTGAATGCTCTTGCCTCTGGTACATAGCAAAGTCCCGTTTCTGGCGGCTGGATACTTCAACCTGTTTACTTCGTAATCTTGCTGATTCTGGGAGGACTTTTGAATATAGTTTCTGATAACCTCCGCATCATTATGCACCGGCAGCATCATGGTCTTCCTCGTCGCATACCCGAGTTTCTTGCCCTTCCTGGTTCCATCCCTGGAGTCAATATACGTCGCTACAAGAACACCCATCTCCGTTATATGTGATAATTGTGCTGGGACTTGGTTCTGCTCGTCATTTATCTGATCGAAAATGAAGGCTAAAGTATCACTGGAAGTTACATCTTGAGGGTTTATGCATACCTCCTCTTGATGATGGCCGTGGTGATTGTGTATGTAAGGCTCAGCATTATCTTTGTACTTGGTAAGCTCAAAGTGGAAGTGGTAGATTGTACGGCTTTCATCCTCGACGTAAAACTCCAAACCAAGTGGGACACTACTCCGGAACGTGAGCGCAGGAAGCTGGACCTCCAATCCCATGTTGGTCCTTTCAGCTGGCGTGGTGCTTGAGGTTAAGAAGCATCTGTATGAATCAAGCGGTCTGCTCTTTGAAAGTAGCAGGGATGAAGGTGCCCACGTCCATCCGCTCCCAGGGAGTGTGGGGCCATCGAATCTGATCATGGCAAGCGGAATTTGGTCGAACATGGTCCAAAATTTCTTCATTCTCGCATCAGCCAGAGCACTAGGCATACTTGAATCTGGATTTTTAACATCGAGAATTTCCTGGACACTGAAGCCCATCAGCGCCGAAAGGCATAATGCTTCATCTGCTGCAACGCTTGTTCTACGAAATGACAGAGCTATAGCAAGAAATTTAATTTTCTCAACATTCTGAGGTTTCTGATCCCGGAACCCGCGCAAACTATCGTATTGAATAATGAGCGGCCCCTGGATCGTGTACATTATGGACCTGTCTTGCGACTCGCGGATCCGAATGATGGCCTTGTCTACATCGTATGTTTCGTCCCTTAGTCGGAAGAAGAGTCTCTTCGCCAAAGCGCCTTCTTGATATGTCCACAAGCGACTATTCCAGCCGGAGCAGAAAATTCGCATAAGCTTCTCTACATCAGTCATCTTGCTCCACGTCTCCGAAAGTATCCATGAGTCAAGCACGAGAACATAATCACTTTCTTCGTATGTTTGTCGCATCTTCGTGAGCGCTTGATCTTGGGCGACTCGTTGTCTCTGGCTTGCGGGTGAGGCCTCATTACTCAACGCTGAGTCCGGAGGAACGCAGATGGTATCCAGCCAGAAGAGCGAATTTTTCTTACCAGTGAGCTTTTGCACCACACCGCTTAGTCGTGTCATCTGACAGCGTGGTAGTGCATTTGCGTTGGGATTTCCAAGGCCATCTGCCCAAACATGTGAGATCGCGACGAAGGACTTAGATACATCCCAAGCGTCGAGGTGAATTTCAGATGTTTTTCGTTGGTTTCCCCACTCAGCTGACGCATCTATGAGAGGAATGGTGTTCTTATCCACAAGTATACTTGCTAACTTTTCTGGTTCGGCGTGAACAAACCCACAATTTCCCGGACATCCAGAGTCATGTTGTGTCTGGTACGTCGCATCGTTGAGTTGTCGGAGACCACATTGATAATATGCACAAGATGAACTGTGTCGATGTTCTTTTGCATTAGGGGGACGGATCTGTGTCATTAGATAAACACCAGAGACACTGAAACGATCCACCATAGCTGCGATTTCTGAAGGACACCAGCCATTCTTTTCCAGATCAGCCCATAGAGGCCCTGTCCTTGGCTCGAGCAACTTTGGGTCATTGACTGATCTTTGCAGATGGCGGTCCCAGCGATGAGGCAGGAAGTTGTTCAAGAAGTCAAGTAAGAGCGAGGTGGCTATTACATTCGCAGGGTCTCGAGGATCCACAGTCGGCACCTTTTCGATGAAAGTCTGCAGTGCGATATCTGTCGGCAAATGCGTGTCGGGGGTCTCTGGTAATTTGCGGTGACCAAACAGATGCAAGTGTATATGAGTTGCGTGTCTCATAGCTGCACGAACGTGCTCTGCATCGGGCTCCAGATCCCAGCACTCATGCGCATGTTGGAGCAACTTTTGAGAATGGAGATATTGACCATTTTCAGAAAACGAGGCGATACTGACCTTTCTCCCAGATGCACACTCCAAAAGACCAAAATAGAGCCAACGTTGTAGGAAAGCCAGGAAGTCTGGGTCCTTGGACTTGAAGATCCGCCTCCAGTCGTCAGCTGGTCGGGGATGCCAATTTTCACGCTCGGGATACCCAATGAAGTCATCCCATTTATGATCATAGCCAGTACGAGTTAGTAGACGTGCTTTCAGTACATCATAAAGAGGGTAAAGAGGTGCCGGTACATGGTCCATCCTGCGTTGCTGTGTATCGCTTGACTTTGTTGTAAAAAGAGTGCGGGGAAGTGCGCAGGAGCATTTTGAGGATATCCACACAGGGTGCAGAGCTGCCTGACGACTCTCTGCTGCACGCGCGAGCCTTACCAGCATGCGACCCACAAAACAACCCAGTCAATCTGCAAAGCGGTTTTACATTGATAGGGGCGGAAAAGCACGAGGCAGTTGCATTGCATGCCCAATATGCCGAAGTTTTGTGCATCGTTATCTTGCATGTGAAGCAACTTAGAGAGGAGCAATCAACTATCTTAAAAACAACTCTACGATCGTTCTACAACTTTTGGTATACACAAAATACCTCCGGTTCCAACCTCATACAGTTTTCATAAGCCCTTTAGAGATTAAGAATAAATAATTACAACTAGGAAATAGTTTTCAATGAGCGACCACAGCCAAAAGTATTCTAGTTATACTGCCCTGGCAACGCCAAACACCACGTTATATCCCATCAAAGAGTTTTGGTTCTGTTAGCCCTGCTCTTTGTATTTGTTGTTTTCGATCCACCCAAGAGCCATCTTCAACCCATGGTCTCTGCAGTATTCTTTGATTCGATTGTCACCAAAGTAAACCATGCTTTGCAGCACCGCACTGCGTTGTCGTTCTCGAAGTCTTCGTTTGACGTTGTCTACCGCACATTTGCGTAGCGCCGCACGCCTGAGCTGTGGAATATCCATTCGGGGAAACTGGATGGCATCGGCCAAGCTCACAGCATCGAGCAGAGCACAGTTGGCGCCTTTCCCTAACATCGTGGACATACTACCAGAGATTAGACTTTGCTGCCGGAGACAAAAGCGGGCAACTTACTTAAACACAGAGTCGCCAATCAGTGTCACGCAATCAGATTCCCAGTGCTTGATAACTTGGCAGTCCTGAACCAAGTGTAGCCACCCTGAGCTTACCATGCAATGTTCTGCCAGCGCGAGTAAGTTTGGGTGGATGTCTGGGTCGTTTTTGGCTCGTATGATACATTCTTCCTTCATTTCTTCCCGAGACAGTTCGGCGATTGGTTTCTTGTTGATAAATTTGTTGATTGGACTTCCATATCCAAACATAATGAACGACTCGTCCGGGCCGAGCTCATCCTCTGAGACAGCGTCCGCCCAAGGTTTAGCGGGGTTGACCCACGAATGGATGATGATATTCTGATTATTAGAACAGAAAGCCTAGCCGCTGCGGTCAGTCGAGATTTTGGGGCGAAATGGGTTTGGACGGTACGTACCATCGTCCCGCTAGTGGATTGGGCTGGCAGGAGCTGGATTGTGGATGGTGTCAGAGGAATCTTGAAATATATGACTGCCGTGCCCGTTCGGCTGATCTTCGTGTTTGGAAGTAATTGTTTCTGAACACGAGAACCAAGACCATCGGCCCCGATCAACAAGTCACACTCATCCGTAGTTCCGTCATCGAAATATATCCTCACCCCACCGTTCTTCATCTTCTCGTAGACGCAAAACTTCTTGCCGAGTCGTAAGAAGCTCCCGCTGTCCACGAGCAGTCCTTCACGCAACTTCCACCGGGATACAGAAAATTGGTCTTTTACTTCATCGGCATACCAGGTGAACATTCTCTGTCCATCCGCTTTCATGAAAGTTAACTCTTGGCCATTTTCAGGCTGGATGCCCACACTGAAGGCGACTTTCCGCCACACGGGGGAGGGAAGGAGGGCTTTCAGATTGGCGAGCACAAACTCAGACAGCATCACTCGGTATCCACTGAGACGATCGGTGGCGGTGATACTGCGCTCATAAACGAGACAATCAACATTGGGTGCCGAACGTAGAATTTGCCCAAGAGTGAGACCTGCAATTCCTCCACCAATTACTGCCACCCTGAGCGAAGGCTTCACAGTGCCACTGCTGGAAACGGTTGATCTGGTGGATGATGAAGACGCCATGTTTTGCTGTTGGTCTCTTCTCTTTGCAGTGGAAATGGTTCCTGGAACCCGGTACGATCTTATATGGATATTATCTCCAGATCATTGCGCAACCGGTCATAAAATTATGCTCTATCATAGAATCATACGTTCCATGATACGACTTTATCAGATTGAACCCGCTTGATTGCTCGGCTGTCTAAGCGACGTGGGGACTTTACTCAGTAGTCCTTTCTTATTCATGCAGCAAATAAATTCTTTTCACAGGGCCAGCGGCTCCAAGTCCGGTAGGAGACGGAGGTGAGAAAGCGACGGTTTGAAATGCTGGTAAGCTCTGCATGATCGCTGAACCATCTCGCGTTTGGAGAGCTGCACCAGCAGTTTCCAATCTTTGCACGTTCTGAAGGGTCATGTTCGGGGCCATGTCCGGTACTCGAGCACGAAGTATGCTGCTCTATACGAAAGAAGCATTTGCCACGTTGTTGACAAGGATTCTGAGTTCAGCGAGTGCGAAAGTCCGGAGAATCGGGGGTCGCGACATCGCCTTGTAAGATAAGATACCTCGGATATAAAAAAACAAAAAAAAAATAGATAGATATCACGCGATTCTTTACTGCAAGAGCAGTCGTTAGATGGCAAATGTCATCAAAGTGTGGAGATTCGACTTAATCTACTCCAGCATCCAGGATCCAAGCGAAGACGCCTACCTCGGATAGGGCAGAATCCCATCCCATCTTCAGGGTAGGCGATGCAATGCTTTTTCCATATACCTGGAAGCCTGCGGGCAACCAGCCTGGCTTTGGCCAAGTATACGAAGAGTGCCTTTCTAGTGTACTCAGATTGGATGGGCAGTGGAAATTAATTCCTGGCCTTACAATCTTAGTCAGATATGTTTTTTTACTCTTGGTTAATCTTACTTTGATTAAGCACAACTTCCAGCGAATCCTCATCGAACTCAGTTCAAGTCGGATCAGGCATAAACATTAGTACCAGCAGGCAATAAAGGCTCTTCATCCTCTGGACTTTCTGACTTTCTAACTTTTGAACTTTGACCTTTTTCGAATGCCTCACAAAAGCCCCGCACACCAATCAAGTCGCCTAAATTATGACTCCTTCAAATATCTGCTATACGAGCTGTCGGGTATTCTCAAAGCCGGCGTGATTCTCGCGGGGTCGTTCGATGCACATCAGATAGGAAATACCTTATTCTACTATATTGATCTGGTCACGTGGCTTATACTGACGCCTTAAGTACTTAGCCGTGTTATGAAATACACTCACCAATCTTTTCAACAACACTAGCTGATCAAGGCCCGACAGACCTTTTCTATCCACCTCGAACTTCTTCCAAAACCTCTTCAATCACCGGTCTACTACGAGAGATTCCATTGCTCGGCCTGTGCTCCACTGCGAATCATGGCACTGTCTCCGTAGGATCCGACACTGAGTGTATTCACAGAGACTTCTGACATCTCCGTTCGCAGACAAGGTGGGACAGAAATTGGGACTCTTGCGTTAGAGAGCTCTGCAGCTCCGCCTTTGTCAGTTACGGTTCCCGTACTGGTTCCTTCGAATGAGATGCTAGAGGGCTCACGGGAAGATGGAGAGCTCGACTTCATTGCGTTCACGGCCGGCCGGTCATCATTGACGATTTGGTCAGTGACCTGAATCATATGGGACTCTAAGCAAGTTCAATAGGCGAAGCATTACGAATAATCAATCAAATGGTGAGCGGAGGTTTGTCTTAGAACACATCAAGCTAACCCGCAAGAAATTTCCGCCCGATCAGTGCAGCACTTCCCGTTAAGGGGTTGGGAATTCGAGGAAGCCATACATATCAATGACACACATATCTACCAAAAGCCCCATTATGTGGATCCTAGTTGCCTCGGCTGCATATAATCAGACATGTTCCTCGATTTTCTAATTAGCCTTTAGCTGAGTCTACGAGTACCTCGAGAAGCCAAGGGTTTTCATCCGGTAGGTCCTTGTTTGTTCCCATCTCCGGTGCTGCGCCGCGAGAGAGTCCGACGAACTCATAGGAACTTCCTCCGTCCGATCATTGGAACTGTTTCGGAATATGTTTGGATATTCAAAATGAGGATAGAACAAAAAGGCGCTATATAGTCAGGTTTGGACCGAAAGAAAAGGATAGGCATACTCAAACAAAATTGTGTGGCAGAACAACTGAGTCGGTGGATTGTTCTGCAAAATACTTGTCCTGTGATAGATAGCATGGACCCGTCCACTTCTCAATTGGCGCCACATCATGGCTCCACATATCTTCGGCCACGCAAACCAGCCTCTTCTTTGTTTACGCGATCTTGTTATGGAGCTCCTTGTTCTTTCAGCGAACTCTTTCTTTTCATAGTTCAGAGACACATTTGAAGATAATTGCCGGTATAGCAAGGTTCCAAAGGCGCAGCTGCAACCATGTGTCCCATGACGGATCTTGGACGACGCAGCCTTCGGTCTCACACTCGTGGAGCTTCGAAGCTGAGATTTCGCACCGATTAGAGGCAGCGCACGAGACTGTCGTAGCAAACCCACCAGAGCTGCTAATGTTCTTTCCGGAAGAGGGCGACTTTGCGTTCCGCTTCCCTTGGCCTTGATGGATTTTGAGGTGCAAGTATCCGCGACCGCAAGTGCTCTTGAAATGTAACATACCTGAAAAAACACAGCAAGGAGCTTGCCCTTGACCAAAGACTTTCATTCAAGTATTTGCAGCAACTAGAGAAGACCTTTCAGGACAAAACTTTGCGATGAAACGAGGCTGCACCACTGACGTTCTTGCAGTTGGCACGCATATCTTACTTGCATGTTGTACTGCTATACGGCAAACTGCCTGAGAACATTCATTGCGCTAGTAACCATGTGTATACCATACCCCGAATACTCATTGCAGACAAATCCAGAGTTTGATAGCATGGATCATGCCTATTATTGATGTCCTGCCTTGGCTCTGAGTAAGATGAGTCCTCGGTGAGCGCCGAAGCACTTAAACATGAGGTACAATAGTGTAGAGAGGGAGTATATCCCGCGTGTGGCATTCCAGCAGTCATTCTGATGCTTTCTACCTTCTACCGGCTGTGCAGCCATGGGTCCATTCCAGAGATTGGTATAAGGTGGACCCTACCATCACCTCCGCAGAAGTTGATCAGGAATGACAGAAGGAAAAAAAATAGCGCAGTGATGTAATGACGGTTGGCTTCCTGGTATGCGAGACATTTGGCAATTTATGTGAAGCACTGCAGCAAGACTTCACAATGTTCCTGCCCAACTCGTGATTTCGATGCTCGCATGCATCTGCAGGCAGCCGAGCTTCCCCAGATTTACAGCAAGGAGGGGAAGACGAGGGACCAATGAGACGGCGGGTAAAGCGAATGACACATGGTGAATGGGACATTGATTGCCTATCTATTTCCAAGTCGCCAACGCTCCGCCATCCGAACACAAGCTGCACGATGGTGGCGGGGGGAAAAGGGAGGAAATGGAAGTTGACACGACAAGTCCATGTTGCCGTCTGGTCGACGACCGTTGTTGAGGTCTCTGCTCTCGAGGGGCGCGGTGGTCAATGGCATCGGCGATGAGACGGCCCTTATTACGAGGGTGGCGGCTGCAGAGTTTTGTGACAAGTGTGATGTTGGCAGGGAGAGGGAAGTACGGAGATACAGAATGGAAGGTGGCATTCTTTTGGCGCAGTGGGATTCGGAGTAGATACTGGGTGGAGGGCTGGATAGGGAAGGGATGGACATGATGAACCGGTGGACATGGTAATTTAACAATATGGAAATATGGATATGGATACGCTGGATAGGGCATGGCAGAGCAGAACAGAACAGAATAAAGCCGCGACGGGACTGACCTGGAGAGATTCAGGGTAGGCGTGTAGGGCCAAAGGCATAGCACGGTGTTACAGTAGAGCCAGAGGAACCAGACCAGCCAGGCCAGCCAGAGAGTAGCCGGGGCAAAGGAAGGCAGGGAAGGGAAAGGAAGGAAAGCCGACGGAAGTGTCAGCGGGAGCCAAAGCCCGCTAAAGTGTCGGATATGCAGGCAGGCCAAGCCGAGTGGCCCACTAAAGTGCTCGCACAAGGTCGCGGAGGTGTCTTTTGGCTGAGAGAGATGGCGATGGGGGCCCTTTGTACCGTCCGCCTGTCCTGTCCTGTCCTGTCCGGTGCAGTGACGGACATCCTCTTCAGTGGACGCCCGCCCTAATATGGCAATGGCGCTCAGACATGCTGACTATTGCTTGCGGTGCCACTGAGAGGGAGAGCGAGAAAGAGAGAGAGAGAGAGAGAGAGAGACAGACCCAACTTGCCCTACATTGCGCGTCGGTTGGTCCGTCCGCTTATCTGTCTGTCTGTCTGTCTCTCGGGTTGTCTAGGTATGTATGTATGTATGTATGTATGTATGTATGAATGTGTATGTGTGCGTGAGAGTGTCTGTCTGTATGTGTGCGTCCACCGTGGCTGTCAATAGTCTGCAAGTCTCTTCGCCCTTGACGCTTTGCACTGTGCAGTCAGTTTCTGCATTCTGCATTCTGTCGTCTCTCTTGTCGTCTGCACTCTGTCTGCAGTAGTCTCAAGCCTTTTACTCCCCTCCCCCCCGTCCCCGTCTCGCTTCACCACTCCCCTCGCCCTGTCGGTCTGTGCCTGTGAGTGATCGGGCATCGCAGGTCTTTTTCTTTGCCAGGATCTTCTTCCCGTTTTGCACTGCAGCCAGCACTTGCCGATCTTTTGATCTTCAACTTGGCCACACAGCTTACTACGCACCGCAATCCTCTTCTCTCTTCCATCCACCTATCCCCCTTTCCTCTACAACTACAGAAACACTACTGGCACAACCACTTAGTTCGGCCCTCTGTCGCCTCCTTCACCACGCCGCCTCTCGTCTTGCGCCTCCACCTGCCCTCGGTGCTGTTCTGCCGCACTCGTCGTACCTGACAGACTATCATAATTCCAATCCCAATCACGTCTTCAGCCGCCTCCAACCCTGACCTCCACCACCTCCACCTCCACTCCCACTCCCACTCCCCGAATCTCTACTATACCCCTCGCTCTCTCTCCCTCTCTCTCTCTTCTAGGCCTTCAGCTTCAACTATCATCAACTGTCTCGCTGCTTCAACATGACCTCTGGAAATATCTGCCACACAAACTATTCGTCGGGTTAGATGGTCCTCCACTCTTCAACTCCTACCTTGCTTGCAGACCAAGAGCGAGCGCCGCGCGCTCAAACCCCCATACCGTTGATGCCGCAGGAGCTTGACGTTGACGTCTGTCTACCTGTCCAAAGCTGCGCGAGTCTGCTGGGATGATTTGGTATCTTTTGTATCCTTTCCGAGGGCAAGTCCTCCCCACCGCCTTCGCGCGCCGAACTGGCTAACAGCATCTCCAGAACTACAGAACCTCCAGTACTCTCCTCAACCCACCCCCTCCGAAACTACTTCACACGATATGGTACTCGAGCTTCACGGCATCCGGTCATCACCCTGTTGATCTCGGTGGCCACCGCCACCATCTTAATATACCCTTTCCCTTTCCTGTACACCAACAATTTTACCAATGGCGCATCCAACCTCCCCCACCATGTTTGGACTTCAGCTCAGCCATTCGAGGGTGACAATACCGTGCCGGTGGACGTTGCAATGCGGTCAATCTGGGTCCACGGTATGCTGGCTAGCTTCTTTCCTTTTTTTTTTTTTTTTTGTTTTTTTGTTGAGAGCCATTCGCTGACGAATAACAGGCAGTTACATGAAAGCCCTCGAACCCGATGTTTTATTGAATGCGTTAGAGATACAGGACGTCCTTCTTGGATCTACTGCCAATTTTGATCCGCGTAAAGCCCCAGGCCAGGCCGAGTCCAGAGATGGCGATGATGATGGCAGTTCGACAACTTCTGGGCGAGATTTGATGCACGCAAGCAACGGTCTTACGAACACGTCGTGGTTTTTCCATTCGCCTCTACAGTACTGGGGTGGTACAGAGGAAAATATTGCGCGTGACACAGACATCATTACAACAGTCAACGAGGGCTCTCAACAATCCACTGCAGTCAATGTTACGTTGCGACATTCAATCGTCTTCAGCGGAAAACGTTTCGAGGATCATCGTCTAGTTGCTGCAGATGCACTAGTTATCACTCTAATTCACAAATTAGATTCTCCCGTAGGCAAATATTGGGAGGAAAAGGCCGAAGAATTGGCTGAGAGAAGCTCGAAGAATTGGCATCTTTATCCCGAAAATGGTCGCCCGCAATCTAGCACTCTCTACGAATTCCGATTTCAACCCTTATCTTTCCAAGACGACCTATTTCTCGCTCTAGCATATAGTCTCTGCACTGCGTACTTCTTCCTCAGCTTGACTAAATTGCGAGCTCTCAAATCTCGACTTGGCCTTATCCTTGCCGTTGCCACTCAAATCGCTGTTTCAATCATGTCCAGCTTTACCATATGCGCCATCTTCAAAATCGACCTCTCAAAAATTCCTCGCGAAGCATATCCTTTGGTGGTTCTTTCAGTTGGGTTGGAGAATATATTTCGATTAATCAATGCAGTCATCATGACACCGCCGGACCGACCAACGGCGATGAGAATGGCAGATGCTATAGGATCAACTGGCCATATCGCCCTGGCCAATGCAACTCAAAACCTGGCAATTCTGTGGATGCTTTCACGGATGGTATCCCCAGGACTTGTAGCGTTCTGCACCTTTGCCGCAATTGCTCTTATCTTCGATTTCTTTTACTTACTCACGTTCTTTGCAGCCGTCTTGAGTATCGATGTTCGTCGAACGGAATTGACTGATGCTTTGAACAGAGTTTCTACTCGCAATCAAAGGTACGCCTTCTCGGAGAAAATGCCTCGACAAAGTTGGGTAGATGCTTTGATTCGCGGAGAGACTACATTCTCCACCAGGATTTCGGGGACCGTTGTAATGGTCGGATTCATTCTTATTGCCCAATGGCACTTCTCCGACAACGAAAGCTTCCTGCAAGCTGTATCCCGACTGAATAGAATCTGGCAGATGCCTGGACGGGCTCCCCGATCAACTTCTTCATTGCTATCAGTCGACATACACCAAGCTAGGACGCCCACTGCCTGGTTGCGCCTCCAAGATCACGAGACCGCCCATGAAGTTATCAATGTCATTAAGCCCCATGCTCACAGCTATATAGCACGAGTATACGAACCCTTGGTTTTCGTGCTCGATGGGTCCGACCGAACTCCTACCAGCTTTGGCGTACGACCATTTCTTCCGGCGGCCTACGATTTTGTGCATCGGCAATGGTTGCCATTCCTGCTTGCGGTGATATTTAGCATTTCTGCAATTTGTCTGCTGATGAACTACCTCCTCTGGGATGAAGCGGCGGGCAATGAAATTGATGATCGGCCTGAAGATGACCCACTGCTATCGGTTAAGACGCTGGGCAAGGGCCATGCTCTAGATATCGTACTCTTAACAGCATCCAACGAGGGTGTACTCGCAACTGTTGGTCTTGACCGTTGGATTCGCATTTGGGATGTACGAAACGACGGCCGAAGCTATCTTATCGATGACCCAACTGCCGGCATCGATCCATTTCCCGTACTAGCAATGACCATTGATAGCGATTCGAATTGGCTAGCGCTCTTGTCCGCCAAAGAACAAGTCATCCTGTGGAATATCCCCGAGCAGCGTTGGGGTCCAGTTATGCCGGTCAGCAATATCGGACGCCTTCCCGCTGCCTTTTTCTTTGGCCATGATCCGGCCGAACTAATTAACCCTGTGGTCCTTGTACGGCAGAATGGAATGATGACTGAACTTCACATGGAGCATGATGAAAGTCGGGAGTTGCTAATATGTAAAAGTCCACTGGTGGTCGTTCAACCCCATGCGGAAAAGGGTGAGCACCTAACCCAACAATGATAATCTCCTACTAACTATGGACAGCGTTTTACAATAATCCCCAGCCTCCCCTGCGCGTAATCACAGCTTCAAAGCGTGGTTGTGTCCACATTGTAACTCAGTTAGAATCTGGATGGGTATCCGAAGGACTTGAGATTACTGCTCCCGATGATGACAAGAACGTTATCTCCGTGGTTGCTCTACCAGAATTGAGCTCCTTTCTCGCAGTACGAAACCACACCGTCGATTTGATAGACATTTTCACCCACCAAGTCACACACACCTTCCTAACAAAACCGATGAAGCCAAATTCTCTGCGGTGTTTTCATTCGGCCCGCCGCAGACCACAATGTGGTTCTGTTGGCCTGGCTTCTCTGGGTTTGGTATATACATGTGCCACCACTGGAAATGCCATTATGCAGGTTTATTTACCAGAACGAGAAGGAGATACGATCTGTTTCCGTGATCCATGGACTCCTGGGAGCAAGACTTGTTGTCTGTGGAGAGAGACGGTTGAGCGAACCTACACGATAGAGGATCCGGGCAAGTGGATGATTTTGCAAGGTGGCCTCGTCGTGGGCATTCGAAAGCGTGAGATTTCACGGCCCGCGCCTGCACAGTCTAAAGATACAACTACTCTTCGCCGACGTGGGCAAAGACCCTCAGTTGTCAAAAATAAAGATCCCGAGGAGATATGGGAGGTCTGGACGATTTCAGACCGTGGCGAAGAGTCCAGCATACCTTTATGCAATTACGACGATAAAATTCAAGATCACCTGCTTGTCACCACCCTCGGACCGATGGTACAGATAGGCAGGAGAAGTATAGGAGTCAGTTTGGGCAATGTCATCAAAGTTGTCACGGTCGGTAATGAAAGGTTTGATGGTACGGACAAGGGTAATGAGGCGCTCCAGGTTGCGGCTAGGCGAAAGAAAAAGAATAGGAAGGAATAACACGCGGAACCTGACCTTTCTTGTTTGCTGTGGCTATTCTCATGAGCCAGAGCACTGTCATGATACCCTGTAATCATCTTGGGCTTTGGAGTTGTATGGCTTTTATAGAATCATTGGTACATTGGGATGCCGGATGGCGTTTAGATTAGATCTCGGCGATCCTCCCGCCATGCCCATCTGATAGAAATGAATAATTCTTTTCCATCAGTCTGTTGATGTCCCACTCCATGTCTCTCGAGAAAGTTAAAGCTGTTTAAAGACGGATAGAATTACTAATTCCTCAACCTTCAGCGAAGGTGAAGTAACTTGGTATTCTAATGCAAACCAGCTGATTTGGACGACCAGCAGCAGGTCAGATCGGTTGACGCACGTGTGTTTCAGAGTGAAGATGTCCGTAATCCAAGGAGCGTGATGTGTAAAGAGAATTGCGTGCTTCAGGGGTGGTTTACGGCTTACTCGCAGGGTGGCACGCTGCATAGGAGGAGCTACTACTTACCTGATCAAGAGTGCATGCATACCCAGAAAATAGCTAATGCGCAATGATAACATCCACCAAGCAAAAACTTTTGGCAGAGTGATAGAGAAGCTGCTTAGATGATGGTTTGCATATTTCAGCGCTTAGGAAGACGCTGTGCCCCTCAAGCACAACCATACCAAGGAAAATGATTGAGATGGCCCGGGCCATTATCGGCGATGAATCCTATACCCCCAGCATTCGGTGCCCAAATGCCCACGAGCAGGTTCGAAGCAGGCTAAGATTTGCGGGAGAACCACGGGATTAAGAAGGTACATCGTGATGGCGCTGCAGGTCTGGAAGAATCTAGCTAGTGAGTTGGCAAGACATGTTCTTTTTGGGCTTATACAGCACATATACGAAGTTGATGATAAGAGAGAATTTTCTGGGAACTCTCATTTCCGTTAGTGTGCTCGGTGACGGTGCTGACGAGCATGCTGGCTCGTTAACGAGCTGAGACCCAGGTTTGGTTAACCGCTATCAAGCACACTAGCTATCTCTCTCTTATTCTCTCTCTCGCTCTCTCGCGCACTGGCTGCGAATACCTTCTCAGGATCCACTGGTGACACATCTTTTCTTCCTTTGGAGACGAAACTCTTTCCTCCACCAATATCGGAGACCGGGTGAGAGTTGGCTCCGTAGCCATTCTGACCGCTGAACTGGGGCAGTGTACTCAAGTGTGCGAGACCGAGTCACTGCTACGGAAATATCGGTTCTGTTGGGTGCACAACTTGGATCCTGCCGATCTTCCGGAAGCATGGATTAGAGGAATCGACGATGTTGAAAATGCTTCACAATCTGGCTAAGGCCACCAGAGCGCTGGCAACTCAGGGCGTCTTGATTGGTTCCATGCGCTTAATTCAAGATAGCACGGGAAGTTGGGCAATGGGGTCTCAGTTGATGGGGGTTACGGCCGGTTGACAAAGTAGTGGTCGACAAAGTAATATCCGACGAGTAGATTTTACTAGCAGGTATGGTGGCTGCTCCCTGAAGACTCCGGGGAAAGGAGCTCGATGACATTTCGTGTCGATACCCACGGCCCTCGACTAAAGACCCGGTTATTCGCAAGCTGGCCAGCAAGTACTCAACCGAAGGTTTGACCTACAGTCGTAGGTAGGCCTATGGCTTTATCAGGCCGCGCGAGTAGCATCCAAGAGACCACTAGGGATGAGCTTCTTGCTGGTATATGGACGGCATACCCGAGACTTCAGCTTCTATGAGCACGTTGCCACGGACCCAGAAAATAAAATGTCTTGACCTCAAATACGGTCATGGGCTTTTGAAGGATGGGTTAGTGATGATGTTGGATATATGGCTGTAAGACGAGTCTTGGTACAGCCCCTCCATTCATGCTCGGGTCAGCCGTCTGCACTTTTTCCAGGCCAGTTTGATGGATGATGACTCGTATTGAAGTATAGGTATCTATACTACGTCTTACATTATCTCACCATACTGGATTGATGGATGGAACAGTTCTTATGAAGATCCGAAAATGGTTACTATTTACGAGACGATAAGTTTCGATATGGGTGTCAAGAAATGTTTGGGTCATGAGAAGCTGTGATGAAGCTTACAAGGGCAACTTGTATGCTTGCTACCATCGCACTTCTGAGATCGAATAGCGCCTTCACAAGTTTGAGGAAGGACTTCACGAAAGACCTCACGAAAGATGACGATGGAGGTCGGTACTGCCAGCTTGGATACTTGCCGGGACAACTCTTTCTACGAGTGACCCAATCACACAGCCTGTGGTCGAGAAATTACGTATGGTGGGGACGGTGGAGAAGTCGACACTGGAATCTGATTATGCTGGAGAAGACGAGAATTGATCGAGCGGGGAGACGAGCTACCGGATCGTCATTGTCTGAGCGAGTACTGCGGATGGAACAATCGTGATAATTTCGACTTTGGAGCATCAGCCGGTGCTTGGACACCTATGACGGACGCAAGTTCAGCCATTATTTCCAAGAGAATTGACCGTTGCAACTGGTGCTAGCCGCAGCACTTATTTGACGTCAACCAGAACCAGAGACCAACCACCGACGACCGACTCGTGTAAATGCGCAATCTTGCGCCGCAACAAACGAGGTCAGCAGTAAAGGAGAGCAGCAAGGGAAACAGAATATTGTATATGATCTTACGGCATACCTCACCGACTCTGATCCCAACCCCCATTAAAAGGAAAAACAATCTGCGTCTATTCTTGGCTATGCCATCGTGCCCCAATGACAACGGGTAACGATGCCAAGTGTGGAGGAACAAGCAGCCCGTAATCCCGCCAAATCCTTTTTTAACCTTAATGATGTCAGGTTCAGGGACTTTTTTGCAGATCTCATCTCGTATTTCCTTCCCCTACTTCCCTGTCACCTGTCCTTGCCGCATCGTGATCGCGACGGGCAACGAACCAGAAGGATTTTTGTTTTTGCTGCCTTGCGATTTTGGCTCGCGCCTGCGCTTTTCTTTCCAATGACCTGTTTTTGTGGCACAATTATTGACATCAACCCTCCGAACGCCCCGATCTGTCATATCCAGCCAAGCACTCCCCAGCCACAATTTGAGAAGAATATATAACAAGTACCTAAGGACCCTGGGGTATCTCGGAATTATCTCGTCACGACCCATTGTCTAAGATCAAGATTCACATTCTACGACCTTTTCCACCCAACCACCACTAAAGCTCAATATGTTGTTCTCAACCGTCGCTTCCGCACTTCTCACTGCGATCCCTCTCGTAGCCGCAGATTTCCACTTTGGTAAGTCACGCCTTTGACGATCTCGTCCATTTCACTAACACCCAACAGGTCATGTTGACTACGCTGTTACAACCGCTACTGGACGATACTACATGATTCTTCCAGCAAGTGACAGTGAGTGCTCATGAAATACATCAAACCGCCAGAATAATAACACCGTACTCTAGCCACTTGTCTCGCTGCCTATGACTTCTATCCTAAGGGAGCCTATGGCTTTACCCCTCCAGCTGAGCCATTAGTCGGTAAGTAGATGCACCTTTTCAAAATGATTGCCGCTGACCAGAGCCTCCAGTCGATATCTGTGGCAAGGAAATCTCCCTGAACACCACCTCTGGCGAATGGTACACCCATGGCCGGGTGATCGAGTCGGGAGTTTGCACCAAGATCAACAACGGCACGGGAATCCGGACTGAATCCTGTCAAACGGCGGCCTTCCAGTCGTCTGCTACGTATCTCGACTTGTTGAGCTGTCCAAGTGATATTTGCTCGTGAGGCGGGGGGAATTGGGAAAAGGTCAAGTGGGGAAACGGGGAGGGACGGGCTGCATTACAAGGCGTTTCGCATTAATGATAATCGTTATTTTTAAAACACAACTGTAGACTTAATTCTATCAATTTTTTCTCAGAAGCGAGCTCCCGCTCTGGCAACTCACATCTTCGTCATTGATAGTAAGTAGGTCCTGACATTGGGGCTATTGAATACCGAAGTCAAAAACTTCATTATTGCAGTCCGCTGCGAGGAGAATTATCAGCGCCGACTAGAGGGAACATGACTATACCTGCAGTCAAGTTCATCAGAAAGAGAAGCTATATTATTGACCTTCAACCGTATTGCCAAGAGCAAATAGTCCACCACAAACCATAGGACTAGCTAGCGCACTACCTTTGCGAAAGGAGACGCTTGACTCGACGTTGGAGAATTCCAGTCGCCAGCCACAGGCAGGCTTGCGATCCGAAGGGTCGAGGCCATGCAAGAGCCCGCAAGGAGTCAACCGGCATGAAGCAACAACAACGCACTCTCTACTCGCTCTCTCTCCGCCGGGAGCTCAGGAATTCGATGTTGCATGCACCACTGCCACGGCGGTTGATTTCGTTGCTGTTGAGTGGACTAGAATTCGCCCACCGCTCTGGAACTTCGATAGCTCTGCAAGGCCGGGCGATGGAGCTAGAGATCCTTTGGCAAGCAAGCAAGCAACATGCAAAGCACAATGGGGTGCGGCAAGCCGCTAGATGGTCTGGTTGGCCACTAGAGGTTGTAAAAAGCCCTGCCAGATGAGGATCTGGCCGATCATGCGGGATGTTCGGGGGGAAGAGGTATGGAAGGCAAGGTGAGATCTGGAATAAGATATGTGTTGGCGAAGTGGGGAGCGATTGCGGAGACAGAGCCTAATCTGAGAATCTGATATATTTTGAGGAAGAGAAAGGGGAGAGGGGTTAGAGAAGGTTGGGGACGATCGATCCCCTTTTGTCCGATGTATCAGTGACGGACGGGTCTTGATCTTGCTGTATACCTGATACTCAATGTCGATCAAGAATATTAGGCGACGACCGTATTGATACAGGGGGAAACCGTGAGGAGTATGTGTAGCACGCGGAGGATAAACGAGAGTATGAAGGCGGTGGCTGGTGGGTGGATAGCGGTTTGTGGCTCTTCTATGATGTTGCACGCAGTAGCAGAGCTAACGAGAGAGTGTACCACTCAAGAAGCTGAGCTGTGCTAAGGTAAGTGATCGGCCCTCCTGTAGAGGGGCGGGCGAGTGGATTAACGTCCGTGATTACCTGCACGCAGACCGAGAAGATATGCGTCGCTTAGTTCCCCAGACTGCACTGAGTCCCATCACCATCTGCTCATATGTCGCTTATGAAAATGATTTTCTTGCAGCTTGGCTGGACGTAGGCGATGCCTGCTGTAACGGGATTAGTTCTTCAGTTTGTGATTTTATCTGCTGCCTATACTTAATTGCCGTAATCGTGGTAGCTGCTTAATATAACTGATTGCATCGACTACCGAATGAAAAGGAGATGTTTGAAAGCGAAAGCGTTAATTGCTGATATTTCCAAATCTTCACTTAACTACGCCGACATGCCCAGTAACCCTATGATTGAAATGCGGATTACGCATGTTGTCTATCTTGACAACTTTCTAGACTCGGTTTATGAACAAAACTTAAAACTCCGAGCCATCTAACATTGGCACCAATCTCTGAGTGAAAAGTCCCTTTCTCATCATGCATACGAAAAACCCTGGAATCTTCATGCCCCCAAAGTGACCAACTCCGACCTTTTTGCCGATCTGAAGACCAATCATACCTGCAGATAGTTAGCTATAGGTCTACCTTTACGATGGGTGAGGGTACAGTACTGCTTGTAGATGCCTTGTACGGAACTAGTGCCTTGTTGGCTAGAACGGATAGGATGCTCTTGACAGCATGAACTGACTGATGATCACAGAACATGAACTGTGGTGGTTCCACCTCTGACACATCCCCTATAGCCCACACGTTTTCTACACTCTTGAGTTTGAGGTACTCATCAACCATGATGAAGCCATCGGCATTGACGAATTTGGCAGGAAGATACGAAGAGTTGGGAATCTCTCCGAAGGTAGGAATGTAGAGGTCAGCGACCAATTTGTCACCCCCGACAAGCGTCAGTTCTTGTTGACCGTCCGACGTCGTAGATGAGCTCTTAACCTTTGTTTGTAGCTTCACATCCACCTTCAACTTTTGTAGTTCTTTAATCGTGGTCTTCGACATACTTTCAGGTCTTCCCTGGAGAACAGTTGGTCCGCCTGTGATCTGAGAAAGGTAAGCTTATGAATAGGTATTGAGGACGACGGCAGTGATGCAGCGTCAAGTTTTAGATATGAGCGTGTCCAACTTACCAGAATAATCTCCTTTTGCGATCCGTATTTGTACCCCAATTCGCCTGCAATCTCAACACCAGTCGCACCCGCACCAGCTACAATAATCGTCTTAGCAGCTTTCACCTGCATTTGTAATTCGTGGAGAGCATCCTTTGTTGCTTCGGTCGACTCCAAACCCTTGAATGGCGTATTATCCTTTGTTCTGCATCCAGTAGCGAGTACAAGGAAGTCATAGCTGATAGTCCGGGAGCCAGAGAGCGCAACTTTTTTTTCTTCGACATCGACGCTCTCAGCTGAGGCAAGGATGAATTCAAACCGCTCAGCTGGGTATTGACTGAAGCCAGATGCAATTGGCTGAAAAAGCTGTTCGTCTTCGAACTCCCCTGGTATCAATCCTCGGGGACTGGCAATATTCCAGTAGAAATGACTGTTTGGAGAGACAATAGTAACCTTGAATGGCCCAATTGTTGAAGCTTTTTTGAGGAGTCGATGTGCTGTACTGATGCCTGCATAGGATCCTCCAAGAATGACGATATGCTTCATGGTTCGAGGGACAAGAGTTGAGTCAGAAATAGGTGTAGCAATATAAGTTCCAAGTAAGAGTTGAAAGACAATCTGGGTGGCCAGGCGAAATTTATCTGCGACGAATTGAAAAATATCTAACATTATCTTGGTGCAGAGTTCCCTTGAGTAAGTGTGATGATCGAAAGCTTGGTGATAGAGAGTGGTTGTAGCCGGTTTTCAGTATTAGAAGCAGGCCTATAAATAATGCAGACAAAACGGCGGTCTCTTACGACATCCGCCATATTTCAAAGCAATCTCTAACCAGCTCCAAGCACTAATACCAACTCATCGTTCAGGAGCAATATTGAACATGTAAAAAGGAAGACCAAAGTAAGTTAACCGCAGCTGTGCCCAATCAGCAAGCGAAGCGCAGGACTCAAGAGCTGCCGCCGTCAACAACCAATCAAATTCGGAAGCGCAGCTTAGAAATGTCAAAGTACTTGCCAGCAATTTCGCGGATGGATCCATTCTCCGAAAGTCCGTGGGATTGTGCTCCCTGACTCCTACATGCTCCACACATGTGATAGTGAGGGCGGAACACGCTTAATTCCGTTATGGCCGCATATCACGACTCAGATGAGAAGAATGTCCTGAGCCATTTCAAGACTGTCTTTCCATGTGAAACCTGGTGTGGTTTGCCTTCTGCTCCAAACATCTTCCAAAAGTGCTAAAACCCGTGTTCGGTGTTCAAGTAGATGATCTAGCACGGGCGGTGAAGAGAACATATTTCGAAAGAACTCTTCGTCGCCCTTACGCGCGACTGATCCAATGACATATAGTGGAGCGATCAAGGCTGGAAGATGCTGGATTGGGACCCGAGTTTGAAGCAGGTTTATCGCTGAAGCAATTGTCGAGTCAAGGTTTTCCAGTTTACTAAAGCCATGAATGACCAAGTGGAGGTAGACAGATGCCATGTATGCAAACATGAGTGACACAAGCGGCGGTGGATCCGACATTGCATTGTATACTGGTGAATCACTTTCAGAGATATGAAACCCTTCCAAGGTCCCATTTGCGAGGCCACATTGGAGTGTCTGCTTTATGTTGTCCGCGGCATGCATGATTTCTGTCATTGCTACTTGATCTTGCTCCAAGGTTTGGACTTTGCGTTGATGTAGAGCAGCAATGCAACCGATCTGAACCATCACCCAGTTTTTGCAACCCATGATATCTTCCAGTTTGGTTGGGGAGTCGGCAGTAAGGGTAGATGAATGATACGATAGCAAATAGGGGGCTGTTCCTGCTGTGATCGAAGATAAGATGTCGAGCCATATGATTGCTCCACCAAGGAATCTAAATGCTACAACTTCCTGCAGGGCCTCAGGTCCCATATCAAGTGACAAAGGAAGGTTCTCATATAGGACTTTTCGAGTTCGTTCGGTCAGCCCAGCAATGGTCAATTCTTCTTTGAAGCACCGGTCGTACGCTATAACTGCAGCTTGGAGATGTATTTGCCATACTCTTCCTTCATTTGAAAAAAGCTTTAATATGTTAATACTGGCTGAATATTTGGAGCTGGAAACATACCTCGAAAAAAACCAATTGGACCATTGATGTGATAACACCCAGTCCATCGCTAGGACATGGCCCATTCACATATTGATTGATTCTCGCGATCGTTTTTTGAAATTCGATCAGACACATTTCAAGATGGTTTTCCAATTGGACCAAGCTGGCGACCTGGCAGGGGTGAGTGATTTTTGTAAATATGACTTTCCGGCGGTGGTAAGAACTGAGGGCTAGAGCGCCATGATAGAGAGGTTTTGTGCGGAACAAAAGCGTTAGTAACCAGCCTCTGCCTCCTTCTAATATTCCTGGTTTGTACATGGGATATTGAAGTGGAAATACAGTATCGAGGAAGTGCATCACGAGGACGGACTCCTCCGCTGAGATAGAGAGCAGAGATGGGCTTGTTGTATGCTCTGTAAGCTCGGTCGACGAGGACAGCTGACCAGGGTTAGATGATGCTTGCCAGAGGCTGAAAGACTTACAGGCGACTCATTTTGAACTGGTCCGGGTTCTTCGGTTGGTTTATCCTTTGACTGCGATATGGATACAGAATTGGATGAGGAGTTGTCTGATGCACCAGTCAAGGATTTGGGTGCTATTCTAATCACATCGCCTTGATTTGAAGTTTGAGTTGCGGCCTTTCGTCTTGACGTGTGCTTTACAATCTGTTTAATACTATTTGCAACAGCTCTCTCCTTCTCACCATTGTCCATCCAATCTGGCTTTGGGCCGAATCCATAACAAGTGATAGACAACGACTCGCAGCTCATGCAACACGGACGTTTTTCGTCGCATTTCTTCTTGCGGAGACGACAGGTCCAGCAACCTTGTTTGCTTCGAAGAGGTGCGCTCATTCTAATATATGCAGGATGTAGTTTAAGACAAATATCTTCGTGTTGTTTTATCAACTTCAACATGGTACTAAGCTTAGGTAGCTTGTGTCGCGTCAGCCTCATGAACCCTGTCGGAACGCGGCGCAGACTGCCGAAACTAGTCTCACATTGAATAGGCGCGCGGAGGGTGTTTTTACGCTTCTATCCTCAGTCCTTCATTGTCTAACTTTGTGGTCCTGTATTCTGATCAGGCCAGCGCATAAAAAGGCTATGGAAACCAACAAAGCTAAGGCTCCGGCTGCTAGCTGGATGTACGATGTGGTGCTTAAGGTTTTTGCATGCATGGTAGATCTCTTCTTCCGGGAGATCCAAGTTCGGGGAACAAGACGCATTCCGGCTCATGGCCCTATCATTCTAGTAGCAGGGCCGCACGCAAACCAAGTAGGCAAGCCCTCATTCGCATATTAACAAAAGACTAATCGGTGTAATACGTTTAGTTCGTAGACTCGGTGGTTCTCATGCGGATCCTCCGGTCTCTTAATCGCCGCGTTTCATGGCTGATGGCTGAAAAGTCATTCCATCGTCCGTTCATCGGCACCATGGCAAATCTCATAGGAGCCGTGCCTATTTCACGAGCCATGGACGTTGCAAAGCCTGGAAAAGGCACTATATATTTACCTGATCCCGTCAACAGTCCACTCCTCCTCAAAGGCATCGGGACAGACTTTACTAGCCCAGACTTCAAACCTGGCTATTCGATATATCTACCAAGTATTAATGGCGAATCCCATAAGCTTGATATAGTTCAGATTCACACGCCTGATACTATCAGTCTTAAGACCGCACCAGTTCACAGCGATGCAATATTTCAGCTTACAGGATGCAAAAGTCTGACTGGCAACAGCGTATCGGGATTTCAGGGTTCAAAATACAAGATTGCTCCTCATATTGACCAGACTGATGTGTATAATGCTGTCTTTCAAAATCTCGAAGCGGGTGGCTGTATTGGTATCTTTCCTGAAGGCGGAAGTCATGATCGAACTTCGTTGTTGCCCCTCAAAGGTACCTCGTTCCATCTCTTGTCCTTGTCCTCTGTCTATTATGAACGACAATCTAACCTTTCACCTGCAGCCGGGATTGCAATCATGGCACTTGGTTCTCTTGCCCGAGGTACACCAGTCACCATAGTTCCCGTGGGGATGAATTATTTCTCAGCACACAAATTTCGCTCCCGTGCGGTGATTGAGTTTGGAGACGCTATATCGATACCATCGACTCTTGTGCAAGACTTTCAGGCAGGAAAAAAACGAGATGCGGTTGGGAGCGTAATGAGCCAGATCTCGGAGGCTCTCTTGTCTGTCACGGTATCGGCTCCAGACTACGATACTTTAATGGTATGTTGTTTTATGTATCCTTCGTATTCTAGTCCATGTACTGCTCTCATTCCGAAATCTAACACGGGTCTAGTTGATACATATTGCACGTCATCTCTATCTGAACAGAGCGCCTGATAGTGACAGCAACATAAAGCCCTCACTTGCGAGCACTACAGAACTCAACCGGCGGTTACTAAAAGGATACACCAATTACTCACACACACCCGAAATAATGTTTCTCACCCAAAAGCTAAAATCGTACAGAGCTTCTCTACGAAAGTTTCAGCTTACAGATCGTCAACTCCTCGTAACTACATCCAATCATACACACTTCCCTTTGCTTTTCTTGCTTCCTAAGCTGCTATATCGCCTTCTTAAACTTGTTATCTTGAGCATACTCACGCTGCCTGGGTTACTATTATTCTCACCAGTGTTTCTACTGACATCCTATATGTCCAGACGTAAGACTGCAGAGGCGCTAGCAGAATCCAGCGTCAAGGTTCGTGGATTTGACGTGATGGCGACATGGAAGATCCTCATTTCCGGTGGCCTGGCTCCCTTATTCTATACATTCTATACCATAGTGGTTATTGCGTTGAACCAACACAATCGCGCATATGGCCTCCTTCCCGCAGGTACTTCAACCTGGGCGATAGTGCTGTCTACGTATACAATACTTCCCTCTATCACTTATGCAGCTCTGCTTTTTGGCGAGCAAGGAATGGATCTTTTGAAGTCACTTTACCCGCTTATTCTATCCTTGAGCCCTAGATCGGCATCCACTCTGGAGACACTAAGGGGTGAGCGCCAAAGATTGGTATTGCAAGTTCAGGAAACTGTAAATCAGTTCGGAGCAGATCTCTTTCCAGACTGCGACGAGGTAGAGAAGTGGAGGCTGAGAGGTCCTAGAAGCTTGTATGCTTATGTTAGCCCTCTGTCCGACGACCAAGATTTGGGAGGTCTTGATGAATTTGTATGAAATAGCGGAATTGCATCAAATTATACCGGTCGATGTTCATGGCGGATCTCAATGATGCCCTACGATTTCTCGTGTCGTGGACGTTAGAATTGAGGGAATGAGCGGACGGTCGAGCGGAGATGATGGAGTGGGTGATCTGGTATATAACACAAATATGCATGCATTACGTTGTCCAATTTTTAGATGCGTTGTGGTTGATTTCTTGCCTTATGTGTACTAACCTATAGGCATCCACTTGGCTTGGTTTGGGACTGGCGTTGTTGGCGAGTGGCGCAGGCAGCAGCTGGATGCCAGTGATTCTAGTTTCAACCTCCTCAAACCATTCACTACTCGACAAATCCTCTTGACATAATTCCTCTCGACCATACCAAGTCAAAAGATGAAAGTCTCTTTCACAAAGCCGGAAAAGGCTCTATGCTGGGTTCTTGATCAGTCGAAGAACATTCCAGAGCACACAGCTCAGCTGCATCTTGCCCTCCCCAGCCCTGAAACGCCTATTGAGATCTCATCATTCCCCATCGAAATACGCAGCGAAACGCCCGTCTTCAAGCCCCAAAACATTGCCAATTTATGGACTCAAATCCTCTCCATCCAAATGCAATATGGCAACTTTTGGAGACATCAGAACGCACTCAGGTTGCACAAGGAAAAGGCTCCGGTCCAAACATCGTCACGTGATGAAATTGTAGCACACGAAATGGCCAAGAGGGAAAAGGAAGGTCAGTTTTCACTGATGATCCCAGCCTAACCATAAAGCTGAACGACATTAGTTCTTTACATCCGTCACAAGATCCAGAAAGGTCTACTGGCCAGTGGGAAACAACCTGCCCAAGCCGACTTGCCGGAGCTATCGAGAATGGTTTCAACGCTCGAGAGCTATGGCGATATTGATGGCGGAATACTATTTCGTACCAAAATCTACAAAGTCTGCAAGTTTGTGATGGGTTTGGAAAGTTTTCCAGGGGATGATACCTTCCAATTCAGGGCACGTAATGGACTCTTATATGAAAGATATATCAAGCTTGTGAACGCGTCTAGGCAAGAGAATGCCGCACAAGGCATAGCGCCAACGACACCCGAACAATCAAAGGCCGACAAAACCACCGCAGTTGAAGACCAAGCTGACGATGGAGTCTTGGAACCGCCGGCTATCTGCTTGACTCAATTGACTCCGCAACAGTGCGCCCAAATTGAAGAAGCAGCCAAGGCCTACAATCCTCCTCTCAAGCGCGGCGTCGTGGAATTGATGTGTATGCTACCTCACTTTCATTCCAAATATGACGTTCTTGATCTCCAGATTGTCCCTCAGGCCAAATTGGTACAGCCGTTCGATGACTTCCCTAAACTTCACCGAGGAGTGTACAGGGGCGGACCTATAATTCCTCCCCATATGCTCCAACTGACTTCATGGACCGCTCCAAACTATGGTATTGCACTCTTTGTCGACACCGATACTGGTGAGGGACTTCAGTTAAAGAGTTTTGGTCCATATGAAAAAGACGTCTTGTGTACAGAATTTGAGGGCCAGCGGAGGCCAATTGAAGAGCTGTTGCAGGAGTGGATAGATTATTTCTTGAATATGAAGATTGTCCCAAGTGGGGGCGAGGATCTCATGTCTGATGAATTCAGATCTATGGTAAGAAAGTATACTGCGACTTCTAACATTCCCTGCTGATATTCTTGTGGTCAGGACTACCTCAAACAAAAGTTCCTCCTGCAAGAGTATGGCTGGCCAAATGAATTTCCATTATCACCATCCAAATACGCATCTCTTCTCAAGCGACAAGCCAATCTTCATCAAGAGAGACTGGACAAATGGGAGAACCATAAAAGTCTTGATCAAAAATGGAACCACTTGGTGCATCAATGGTGCGAGATCAATATGAATCCTCCCCTCACCACCCAAGAGACAGAGAGCTTCCGAGTGCTTGATAAGACGATAGCGGAGGCATTACGATACCATGTCCGGAAATCTGCAGATCGTGAATATGCTCTAGCAGCAGATGTACCACTTGACACGGCCTTCCGTGGCCCTCTGGTTCTTTCTCCCTCTAGCCACGAGGGGGCAGATTGGGAAGTGGAAGTCACACCGCAAAAGCTCATAGAGCGATTTTATGACGTGGCTTGTCCATTGTCCAAGGCAAGTAATGACAATACCGATGATGATATTGAGAAAATGAAGCTGGTATTGGAAAATGCGAAAGACAGGTGGGAGCTAAACCAGCGGGGTGTATATCCTCGAGATGATGTGGATGAGGAGGATGATGATTCCACGTCGGATTTTGTGCCATCTGAGGATGAATGCTCAAGTGAGGAGGAGTATGAAAGCGATGAAGAAGATGAGGATCTGGATTTTGATGTCGCTATTTTGGAGGAAGATTCCAGGTTGGATATTGAGAGGTTGAGGACGCAATTTGAGGCTTTTCTTACTATGGAAAATATTCATCAGCCTATGGAGGATGGCAGCCTCTAAATTTGTTTTCTGGACATGGTTCTAGCATGGAATTCACTTCTGCAAGTCAATTTTACTAGTTTTGCAAAGCCTCATTTCTTATTTGTTAACGTGCCGGTATGGAGTTATTTTAAATCATTTCTAGGTCAAGGCTGTCACATGCAATAGTTTACCCCCCCCCCCCAACTTGAATCTCCAATTACTTATGGATTAGGTTATTAATTACTGACTGCACTGTTACGAAGAATAGGCAAAGAAATCTACCGTAGTAGAAGGTCTCCATTAAATTACCTATAAGGGGGGGGCTATGTACAAACACTTGCTTGATTAATCCTGATATAGGACTGACGAGAATGAAATATCCAAAGTGAAAATACAAATTGATATTAGAACCTTTCTACCTATCATACAAGAGCAAATCTTTTTCATTCACAACATGTCACTTGAAGGGTTATAATAAAGCAGGCAGCTACGAGATACAGCCTGACTTACCTTATACCAAGCATTCCTGCCTTGGACTTAGTGGGGCGTGCATGCTCGTCAAACACGGCTCGTCCCTAGAAGGGCAAGCACTGACCCCAGATGTTACAACAATGCTGCAAACATGACGTTTTGCGCCCGGAAGGCCTCTAGTCGGTCGCTTCCGGAGCTATCATGTACACCCCACGTTTAGCTCAACCACATCCATTCTGCAATCCCCCCTCCTCTTCAAGTTTTTATTTCCCTTTCTCTGACTGTCTCTTTCTCTCAATTCACCCCATTACCATCTAGAAACCCTCAATGTCTCTTCCTACGCATATCAAGACGAGATTGCCCGTCTTTGGTGAATCTCCCTGCTCTCAAGGTGCTGAAGGGGCGTAGAGCTGATAATCTCTAGACAAAATGGCAAATCTTAACCTCCAATCTAAGTATAAGATGAAGAGTGGATATGAGATCCCCGTACTGGGCTATGGTGTATGTGCCACCATGAAAATGCAAGAAAAGGCTGTTACTAATTGATGCACAGGTCTGGCAAACGTATGCTTAACCCCCAAAGCTTATCAATGTCTTACTGACTGAGAACAAGCCCAAACGATGTCTGCGAAGCCGTAGTGAAGGAATCCTTCGAAGTTGGCTACCGTCATGTAAGCACGAAAGTCCCCTCACATGAAGGATCCACTGACGCACATGCAGGTGGACTCTGCTGCCGCCTACTACAACGAAGCGCCTTGTGGTCTCGCAATCCGAACCTCGGATATCCCCCGAGACCAAATCTTCTTTACCTCCAAAGTGCCCTCCAACGGTCTCAGCTACGAAAGCACACAGCGGCAGGTAGCGAAGACCCTCCGGGAGAGCGGGCTCGACTACATCGATCTCATGTTCATCCACGCCCCCTACGGCGGCAGCGCCGTACGCAAGGGAGCCTGGAAGGCGCTGGTCGAGGCGCAGGAAGAAGGCAAGATCCGCAGTCTGGGTGTCAGCAATTATGGTGTGCATCACCTGGACGAACTCGAACAGCATATCAAGGAGCTCGAAGAAGAGCGCGGTCCCGGTAAGGGCGGGGTGGTGAGCATTGGCCAGTGGGAGCTGCATCCGTGGCTGGCGCGGAAGGACATCACGGAATGGTGTTTCGCCCGCGGCATAATCGTCGAGGCGTACTCCCCCCTAGTGCGCGGGCAAAGATTGGACGACGAGCTGCTGAAACCGATCGTGGAGCGAACGGGTAAGACCCCCGCGCAGGTTCTGTTGAGATGGAGTCTGCAGAAGGGGTTTGTGCCCCTGCCAAAGACTGTCACCAAGGATCGGATCTTGGAGAACTCGCAATTGTATGACTTCGAGCTTACTGAGGAGGAGATGACGAAATTGGACACTGGGGACTACACGCCTGTGTGCTGGGATCCAACTACAAGCCCGTTGGACAAGTAGATGCATGAAATTGGGTAGATATGTAAATTCATTTATGGATTTCTGGTAGCTACCAATCTGTATCTCGAATATCAGCCATGAACTTCAGCTTTGTGATTACTTCAGTGTCAAAATGCATAATGTTTGACTGGGTCTAATCACGTCACTAAATCTACTGAAACACGCTTTGTCTCTGTCATGTCATCAGAACTTGTTAGCTGCAGCGCACGCTTATATGATAGAAGGCTATAACATCCACTGTTTGAAAATGATGACATAGATTGGTACATAAGATAGCCCTAGAAATTGATCCAACCGCAAGGAAAGCCCTGCTGTTGCTGATATTGATGTGCCCAATTGTGATAAACATCAACAGACAATTCCAACCCAATACCGTCGCTTAGCTACCTCTTAAAAATAACATATCAACATCACTTCTCCCTTTAGAACTACGTAAGAAGATCTTCTATTGTACATAAAAGACTAGGTAGCTAATTAATGCTACTGGTTGTGAAGCCCAACGCTGGTCCCGGAGGTTTACTGCAAAGATCACCACGAACTGGGTATACTGCTAGACACTGAAATATCGCAGGTATCTTATTGATCGTCTGCACTTTGTCGGTAGGCTACTCTGGTGCCAAGAAGAAAGACCGAATAACCACAATTTGTTTGATATTCCAGCCGACACGCAACATTGCCCCGAGGTTTGCCCTAGCTTCAGAGCCATCTTTTCGTGCCCTGTGCAAAATTGAACGGTGTGGAGAAGGAGGATAAGGTTAATGAAATGTCTTGGGCTGCGCCAAGCGAGCGGCCCCATAACCTAATCGTTACTGTAAGACCCCCCCGGATTTCCGGATTTCCAGGAGAATTTTCAAAGCTTAGCTCTCGTTCAGATGCCCCGTTGATCCACCAGGGCAGCCTCACCCGTTTGGCTACAGTAGGTCTTCGATGTTTGATGCTTGCTGCTGGCAAATTCCTTTTGGGTGTTGGGTGCGCGTCGGTGAATTACAAAGACACTAGGCAGATCACTATGGCCCAGCTGAGGCCTACGGTCTAGAACGTTGGGAGCGGCAAAACATGGATTTGGTATCAAGTGCAAATCTGCACTCGGATTTTATGCGATTGAATAGCCTGATGGGCATCTACAAAGTTCAAGACTCATCTATAAACATACAAGAAGCTATATACAGCAGTTTTGCGAGTCAGCCTTTTCCCCAATTCATCATATACGCCATGATATGACGCCGTCGCTTAAAACTCAATCTGCTGAGAGAAGAAGTCCTGGATGAGGTTGAAGGTGGCGGTGCTCTGGGTCAAGTAAGAAGATCCAGTCGAGTCACCTAGCCACATAACTTGGGAAACATTGGTGGTGGTAGCGGGGAACTCGGTGAGGTTTCCGCCGTTGGGGTTACCGGTCTTGATGAAGTTGGCCCAGTACTCGGACATCTGGGCTTGGAGGGCGTAGTCGAAGGCGGTCCAGGTCACGTTGTAGTAGGTGGGGATGTTGCCAAAGGCATACCACAACTCGGCTCCGTGGTAGGCACCCGAAGTCTGATTTGGTGGTGCGTGGGTAAAGAAGTACACGAATACATCGCTCTTTGCTCCACCGGCATACCAGGCCTGAGCCCAGTCCCAGGTGGAGACGCGGCTCTCATCACGCCAGAAGTCGTTCCAGGCATCATTAGCGGCTGTATCATTGTCGGCTGGGTATAATTCAAAGAAGGTTGAAGACAAGTTGCCGAGCTGCTCATCGAATTGCGATTTGAACTCTGCAAGCGTCAGACCAGGGTCTGGACTAGCTCCAGATTCGTCGTGGTTGTTTCCAGTCATAATAGGAATATCTCCATGGCTGTCAAGTCGAAGACTCTCGCCGTAGTTGTGGGGAAGTACATAACCATCGATGACGGGGCGCCAAAGCGGTGGGTCGGAGATAGCACTGGAGTTCTCAAAGACAGTTCCGTCGAGGATAGTGTCCATATCGTTATCGGCGGTAAGAAGAGTCTCCATGGAGACATTACGGAGCTCGGCAATGGAGGTGACGTTCATCTCGGTCAGGAATTCGATACCACTGGCCAGGGCAGCATCGGCGGAGCGATGGGCAGTGGCTAAGCCGTAAGTTTGAGGGTCGTGTGGACCGCGGGCACCACTCTCGGGAATGCATCCCACAATCTTGCCTTGAGAGAGAGGGCTGTACATCATGTCGAGAGCCGAGGCAGATCCAGCGGATTGGCCACCAACGGTCATATGGTCTGGGTTTCCACCGAAAGCAGCAATTTCGGACTGGAGGAAGGTCAGAGCTTGAATCTGATCAAGGAGACCGTAGTTTCCAGAGGAGTTGTGGCCGGACTCAGCCGACAGCTCAGGGTGAGCAAGGAATCCGAAAGGACCCATGCGGTAGTTGAAATTGACTACAACGATGTCTTTGGAGGCAAGATGGGATCCATCGTAGGTTGGCACAGAGCCAGCACCACCCTCGAAACGTCCACCATAGATCCATACGTACACTGGAAGGTTCGATTCCGCGGTAGCATTAGCTGGGGCCCAGATGTTCATGTAAAGACAGTCCTCTGAAATATCAGTGTTGCCCGAGCTGAAGAGGCCTACAGCAGAGTACGACTGAGCGCAGTCGGCTCCAAATGCTGTGGCGTTGAGAACACCGGTCCAATTGGAAGGGTTGGTTGGTGCAGTCCATCTCAGGTTGTTCACTGGAGGAGTTGCGAAAGGAATTCCCTTGTAGACAGTAACGGCATCGTTGAGATCAGACGTAGTGCCTTGAAGGGTACCGTAGGAGGTTGTTACCTGCTGGTTCGATCGAGGCTTCAGCGCAGCACCCAGGACGAGTGGGCTTGCGGCTAGGCCAGCAAGGAGAGAAACGAGAACCATGATGGTAATAAAGAGAGAATAGGTCCCAAAAAGAAAGAATGAAGTGCACCGTTAAAGAGAGTGGTGATCGGACAGGAACTGGATAGCAATAAGGAAAGTCCCCAATAGCTAAAGCATCATGAATGCAACGGATTCCCCATCCTGATATAATTCTGGTCTGCAAGCCAGAGCATTGCTCAGAAAGATACGAATACAATCCGAGTACGATCCAAAGTACGAGAAAAACCATTGCGCAACATAGCTACCAGCATTTTTAGCATGCCGTCCCTGATCGGCAGTCAGTGTTGACCTGGTAGTGATCCACTCTGTGGGGTGCATACGCAATTTCACAAGGCTTTGCACCTTCGAGAATATCTCCTGGCAAATTTGTTCATAGGAGAAGACGGCTAATTACCACCGGTTCCTTGAATTATACCTACGAGGCCCCGGTTCGTCTTTGGCTTTAGGATGGCTTTGCAGGAAACGAAACAACCGTTCATGGAGTGCAGGGATCGACGTCCTCAAACGAGGGACATGTAGCCTCATGTCTGCGCTCTCTATGGCCGAATGGCAGTATGGCCAATGGTAATTGTGGCTCACTCCTTCCTTCCATCGTCCCGGACTCCAGTCCTTAATAAAAGATGGTGGAACCGTACGGCAGGATGCATCTAGAAATTAAACCCGACCAGATCTAGAGCTACGTCGAGAGATGCTGACCATAGCGGGATCAGTTCACAGATGCACTGAATAACCATTGTCTAAGTTGAGCAAGTCCAATGCTGTGCTGGACGGTAGCAGCGGGCGAGCGAAGCAACGACGCTTTACGTCGAGGTTGAAGAGACCATGCTCGGACGTCGCCGTCTGTAGAGACCGTGGTCGGCCAGTCGGAGGTTTCTGGAAGCTAGCGGCCGCATTTGTGCCTTGTTTGATTGGCCAATGGCAGCATTCTCGGAGTCGGCGGTCACTCTTTGCGATGGTGGGGTAGATTGGTGATGAATTCTGTAGGAAAGCACAATAATGCCATTCATACAACGACATCCAATGCTTCTGTACGGATGACATACACTTACTCTACCTGACTCTATCCGATCTATGCGTTTTCTCATCTGAAAGCCTTGTTCTGTGACCTTGTTCTAAGACCTCTAGACGTGTGTCAACGACACGTCACGCCGAGGTACCAATCTACGTAGACTCCAGTATCGTGATCAATTAAAGCTCCAGCATTGAAGCGCCATGCAGTTGCCGCGCAGCTTGCTCATCCAAATGTCCGGCGCACCGGGCTCGGGGAAAAGCACGATGGCGAAGCTCCTGGCACGGGCCGTGGATGGGGTGGTTATTAACCACGACCTGCTCAAGTCCTTCTTTCTCGAGAACGACAATTCCTTTGAACAGTCGGCAAAACTCACGTATCGCTTGCAGTGGACCCTCGCCGAGGACATGATCAAACAAGGGCGAACCGTCATTATCGACAGTACTTGTAACTACGAGGAGACGCTGGATCAAGGAACGGCGCTGGCTCAACAGTACTCTTATGACTACCGGTACGTCGAGTGTAGAGTCAACGACATAGACCTACTAGAAAACAGGCTACGCAACAGAGTCTCGCTGAGAAGTCAACGAGCCGGCGTGAACAGTGCCCCATCAGATGCTAGCGGCGCCCGTCAGAGTGAAGACCACCGTGCACTGTTCAAAAGGTGGATTGAAAACCCATGCCGTCCACCTAGCGGTGCTATTGTTGTGGATTCGACTGCCGGCCTAGAGCAGTGTCTTGACTATATATTGAAGCAGATTGTCCAACAAACTGGTGCATAGACAAAGTAATCCGACAAGCCTGAAATATTGCTTTCACAATACCAATATCTCCCTGTTCTATATCTTCACTGCCAAATATAATAGAAGTAGAGGACAGTCCTTACCTCTAACACGGTCATATCTTATACGAATTGGGTACTCAGGTGGACGACGCTTTTTAACAAGAAATGGAGGGGGGGGGGTTCCATCACCCACTTCCTCATTTGATACTTCTAGAAAGCCTAGGGAGTAAATCCTACTTCACCGGACGTTTCCTAGGCCTCCGTTGCTCTTGTCGGAAGCTATAGATCATATATTCACTGATTTGAAGGTACTGTATCGAATAGAGAGGGCATTTAACCACAGGTAGGCATATTTGTTTAGCTTTTCAAAGCGTGTTCAGAGGTTGACTTGATTGATGGTATGTGTCAAAAGATACTAGCAAGAAGTAAAAGCAGGACGGATTTCTTTGAGTAGCCCTACGTGAGAAACAACAAGTCAAGAACCTGCTGATTTATATATGTGTTATTGTATCGAAAAGAATCCAGCTCATTGTCTAGGCTGGTATTACGTTCAGCTCCTCAATGCTATGAGTAGCTGAGTTTCGAAAATGGAATCTGGTAGGTTAAGATTCGTAGCCTCCCAACATGCAATAGTTCGAGGGGCTAGCAGCCAAGGTGTATTGAGATTGTTGGAATTCTATCTAAAGTATATATATAGAGCTCTTATTCATAGCGCCACTAACTTATTAGCTTATAAAGATCTCAAAGCTATTCTGAAAAGTTATACAACTTTTCTCAACCTGCGAAGTATATATGAAAAACATTATCCACTAGCGGTGCACCTATTAAATGTAGGACAGTGCTTAACCAAGAGTTGGTACTAGCAAGTGTAATATGATATTGACGGGAAGACTTGATTCGGTACAGAGTCTTTATCATATATACACGTAGGCGGTTGCTACCTACTAAAGTAAGGCTACCAGTTCCTTATCAATAATACCTTTTCTGCTTAATAGTGGATACTCTACTTGCTATACAAAGCCGGAATTGTTTTAGTTTTTTGAATGGCCTCTGAACTACCGCCTCTTGTCCAAGCTAACAAGAATCTTTAAGACTTCGAGTTCATGAATGCCCAGGCTGGTAGCTTTGGTGCAGAAATGCACGCTTTACATGCTCTTCACAGGTCTAATTTTTCAACTTGCCTTTCTGCCGAGACGCTCTCCATGGAATTCTCGTCGTTACTTGAGGCAAGCAACGATACCGGCAATCGCAGCAAGCGTGCCGTCGGGATCCTTAACTCGCACCGTCTCCAGCCCAAGCTCCTTTGCGGGATAGTCGTTGCCACCGGGAAAGATGGCGTCGCCGATGAACATCATCTGCTCAAGCGGGATTCCGCTCGCGTCACGCAGCTTCTTGAGCCCGTATGCCTTATCGACACCCTTCTGCGTGATATCAATTGACGTCGCCCCACCCATGTTGATGGATAGCTCGGGTAGTCGTAGGCGCAGGTCCGCCTGGATTATCTTGCGCTTTGCAAAATCAGGGTCCCAATGCTCTTTCTCAGCAATTGGGGCTTGCTGGCCGAGCGCGGAGAATGTGATCTGACTGCCGCGATCCTCGATCCGCTCGCCCCAGGTTTTCTCTGGCTGGAACCCGGTCGCCACAAGCGAGACCTCGAAGGCATCAATGATTCTCTTCCGGTCCCCATCGCTGAACAGCTCTGCATAGACTGGCTTCCAGTCGGCACCCTTGTGTGTGTAGAGCTTGGTGCCCGTAGTTGGCATCAACCACAGTTTCGACAGATCGGCGCGGGGTGGCAGACGGCTGGCGACCTGCTTTTGGAACTGTGGCCAGTCTCCACCTGATATCACCGCGACGTTGGCAACGGCCAGCAGATCAGCTAGCGCTTCGCCCATCGAGTCTTTCAACGGCTGCTTGCTCTCGGCAAGCGTTCCGTCGAGGTCGAAAGCGACGAGGGTGATCATTGTGAAATTTCGTATCTGAGTAGGATGTGGATCAATTGCGTGTGCCCGTCAACGTCGTTGCCTGTAGTGTGCTCGTGGGCGGTGACGCTATTTAGTCTTGAGGCCAGAGATGAGTCTCGCTCTCGCTACGATCTCCCTGGCGTCCTGTATTCGACCTTACTAAGCAACCATGCAGCAGTCTGGTGGACTTCTTCCGGTGAAGCCGTCTCAAGGATGCTTGGTGATGATCTGTATGTAATCAGCGACCCACTTGTTTTGGAATTCCATATTTACCGTTTTGTCTGCAATACCAATTTTCGATTTTGTTACAGAATAAATAATGAAGTGAAGAGTAAGCCAATTGAGATTAGAATTAGGAAAGATAACTTCTAAAGAATAAATTTAGATAAGTTACATATACAATTCTTTGAATTACTTGACTTGAATTTTGCCGATGATAAACAAGCTCGATGAGCTACCCGCCGGTTAAGCCTTGTGCCTCTGACAAGGAAGTCTTTGATTAATGCATTTATCAGCTGATCTCCGTCTTCAAAGCCAACCAACTACTGTATGTTGCGGAATAAGACACTCTCAATGTGGTGTACACAGGGTTGGCTGGGCTACATGATTGGAACCACGGATCTCAATTTGGATAATGAATGGAAATGGGTAATTCAACAGCCGTAAGAGATTATTCAATGAAGCCACCCTATTTCTAGTCCAATTATATAGTAACTCTCATGGTATATCGATGCACCGTATTTTCATGCTACAAATGAAATTTAAAGAAAATCCATCAAATCAAGTACATCTAGCCTATGCAAAACTTGTAACCTACTCAGGCTTGATTGGTTTTTGTCCATACACCACATATCTTGATGTTGTTAGTATCCGTTTACAAAGAAGAAACAATGGGAAAGAAACTCACATAGGATAGTAACCATGAACGTTTTTGTCTTTCATACTTTCTCTGACTCTCACAAGGAAAACCTCCAACTCTTCCCGCGTCCACCCGAGAACCCTCGTAAACATTGCCATGCTTAGTCCAGAGAGACTTGAACTAAAGTTTTCATGCATCCACGCCCCCAACATCTTCATTTTTGGATCTCTTGGCCAGGTATTCTGCGGCCATATGTACTTAGTTTCCACCACATTTGTAAAGCCTGCGTCGATAAGCTGCGCCTTGTAGTCTTTCGCCGAGTCGAGTGGACGCCCTATATTCTTGGCAGCTTTGACGCCAAGGTCGGTCCATTGCTTGACAGCGCATTCCTCGGGGAAGGACCCATCGTTATCCTCAATAGGGAGTTTTATGTCGTGGATTTCAATCCAGCCTCCTGGGTTGAGGTTGCTATTGTTGTAAGTTATGAATATGATATAGAGAGACAGAGGCGAATAGAGAGCCTCTGACTTACTCGTAGCACTGCTGGAAGCATCGTGGCCAATCTGCTATTGAGCCTGTCATCAGACGCATGAAAATGAGATCGAACTTGGCTGTATAAGTCCATGGATCTTCAATATCGTCAATCTCAAAACTGCAATTAGGTGGCACACTAGAAGATACAGGTATTAATTTTACATCATGACGCAGGATATCAATGGAACTCACAACACTGGCTGAATAGGGCTGAGGTCTATGCCAAGGACGTGTGACTCGGGATGTTCATCCGCTGAATCTCTTTAGTATCTCTTCCCCATCGATCCAAGTAGGAGACTCATACCAAAGTCTACTGCCCAGATACCTGTTCCAGTGCCAAGGTCGAGCACCCTGTGGAGTTGCTGCTCACTTGGAATTGGAGCAGTTATTAGTTTACCATCTAATGTCAATTGGCAGAGGTGATGTTGGAGATCTGTTTTCACTATCAAGATATATTACTGTTCATCAATCATAGATTCACCCACCAAGGCGATCATTTTCATCCTGATATGTAGTTAGATTAGCTTTATTCATTGATTCAATAGCGTCCGCCGTTGTTTACCTCGTCATTCGGCAGCAAATATTCTTAAAATACGTCAGGACTTGTCTTCGAAACTCAGAAAAGGCTTTTATTATCTTACTTCCATCTTTGTAAGCATGATACGTCCGCCCGTTCTCTTGTCGAAATTTCAAAATTGATGATCCGATCGACTGTGTGGAACTCAGGTCTTCCTATAGCACAAATTAAGTCTTATCTTAACGAGGGGTGAGGTATGTATGTATGTATTATACATCGTCAAAAGCTGAACCAATTTCGCTAGTATCGTCACCAATCTAGAGTGTCACACGTTAGGTTCTGTAGAGTGTATAGGTTATGAGATGCGCTCACTTCTGCTTCTAAGGGTTCATTCATACTGAGTAGCGTTGTGACATTGGTTAAGGTTGGCGAGTAAGAGTTTATTTATGTTTGCGTTTTGGGGTGCTTAAATATACTTTCTGGTTTCAGGTGGGAGATACCCGCCCGCAAGAACTATGGGATAACTCCAATGTACTTTCTGCCTGCCCCACAGATCCGGAGTCAAAGCGTGTTCCTGGTAACTTCAGAGTATTTCAACAATCTTCGGTCAAGAAAACCCCTGCCCTATATTCTCGCTTATATCAATATTTAGTGAGTAATTGGCCAGAAATCCTTCAGGCCCAATAATAGGCAGGGATTTGTATAGCCTCTAAACAGGTTGAGGAACTGATCCAGCACTCTTATATCCTGCACCGAACGAGGAAAGAAAACGTGGCCCCTGGTTGACATGCTACTGTACAGCAGTAGGCTGAGGGTATGCAAGCCACTAATCAGGTGCAGCCCTACCAGTGGTACAGCCTTGAGTATATAGATGGCTATTTACTTTGAAAAGTAAGTTTTAAAAGGAAGGAGGGGTCCATGCTGTTGGGTACAGTAGGATTAAAACCTCATCGGGTAAGTACTAAAATGGGAATAAAAGCCGAGAAAGCGGTGACAATAAGCCGAAATAATAAAGGTCAAAGATAAAAGAAAGTCGCAAGTCTCGACATGGGAATTTTGTTCTTCCTTTTTAAGAAGTTATAAAGGATGTAGGAGAAGCTTAGAAGTTCACCGCACATTATGGCTCTACCACGATCTACCACAATCAACTGATGTCGACCAGGGGACACTATATGCCGTTTATCAAGGGCGGTCAAGCTACCGAGAAGCATATCAACTCACATAATGATTCAAGACATATTGGTCCTGGTTCAACAATAACACAGACAAATAATTACCCTCTAGATTCAGATGTAAGTTATTAACTGTCTTCCGTGACTGTCTTACAATATTAGGTACATAAACTAAGTGCTAAGTTATGTATTTACTCTAGTTTTGGCTAAGATAATAATATATGCAGGTTGCGGGGTATGCATGAATGCGAAACCATAAACTACAGTGTATTGATAAATCAACCATAAGAGACGGTAGTCATTGCTTGATTAAGCATAGTCGTCTTGGCTGGTCGGCAGGGCGGTTCAGAATCATTCCACCCCGCTATTTTGTTACCAGCCATATAACTGGCGTCCCCTACCTCTTAGCCTTGTTTGTTGACCATTTGGAAAATAGTATTCTTCGGAACCCTTCATCATAATATATCTGCTTAGTCAGAGAAGAGTGCCTGAGAAATCGAGAATTATATGATGGAAGTGTTCTCCAGGGTTCCCAGAAAGGCTATTGGTAACTGGATCTCTACTATCTTTATCCTGCTGGTGGGACTTTTCCTCCTGCAGACCTTCCGCAGCTGGTATCGCTTGCGCCACTTTAAGGGACCATTTCTTGCCAGTATATCACCAATATGGCTGGCTCGTCGTGTTTCTGGCGGAAGGTTTCACCTTGATTTTATGGAAGCCAACCAGAAGTATGGTAAGCTGATACTCAAGGCTCAATTTACTTTTTCCAAGATGATTTACAGCTCCCAGGACGTCTTGCAAGAATCGGTCCCAATGATCTTGTTACGAGCGATCCTGAGGTGATGCGGCGAATGCTAGCAGTCAGGTCACCTTACAGACGCTCCGATTGGTATATTGGGATGCGATTTGACCCGAGCCGTGACAACATTGAGTCGGTCATGGATGATAATCTTCATACATCACTGAGGTCGAAGATGGCAGCTGGGGTAGGCTAGGCTCTAGTATTGCTATAATGTGAATAGCTGACATTCAACACTGTAGTATTCCGGCAAGGAGAACGAGGATCTGGAGGGAGCAATTGACCGAAATGTCCAAGCCCTCATTGAACTCATTCAAAAGAAGTATCTATCTACAGACCTCGAGAGTAAACCACTGGACTTTGGAAGAAAAGCTCAGTATTTCACTCTTGATGTAATATCTGATGTAGCATATAGACGAGCGTTTGGCTACCTAGCCACTGACAGCGATATGTATGATTACATTAAAGAAACCGAGAAGGCTCTCCCAGCAGCATTGATGGTCACAGTCTTTCCATGGCTTAATTGGGTACTCCAACTAAGTATAATGAAGGCTGTTATGCCTTCTGATAAAGACCCATTGGGCTTTGGGAAAATCACAGGGTATGGGATATTCGACATTCACAAACAATAAGAGCCGCTGATATATTATCAGGATCACGAAAAAAGTTGTAGCTGAAAGGTTTGGACCTGATAAGAAAGTACATCGGGATATGCTAGGTTCTTTCATTTCGCACGGCCTCAGCCAAGAAGAAGCCGAGTCAGAGACTCTTTTCCAAATGTACCATTCCTCCTATTTCACAAGTCAAAGGTTGCCCGGGCTAACACAATTGCTGATTAGCTTAGCCGGATCGGACACCACTGCAAGCGCAATTCGTGCTACATTGCTATATATAATAATGAACCCACGTGTTACTCTGAAGCTACGGACCGAAATTTCCAACCATAAAATCTCTTCTCCCGTTCAAATGGCCGAGGCAAAGACATTACCGTATCTTCAAGCCGTTATCAAAGAAGGCCTCCGAATATTTCCTCCCGTAGTCGGACTTATGTCTAAAGTTGTTCCACCGGAGGGAGACATGATCCATGGCCAATTTGTGCCTGGAGGGACTAAAATTGGATACGGTGCTTATGGCATTTTCCGAGATAAGAAGATTTGGGGTTCAGATGCTAACATTTTCCGACCTGAGAGATGGATCGACGAGTCGCCGGAGACACTAAAAGAGATGGAAAGCACATTAGAGTTGGTTTTCAGCTATGGGAAATACCATTGTCTTGGGAAGAATGTTGCAATGATGGAATTAAATAAGATTTTTGTTGAGGTAAGTAAAACTATGATTAATACTTCATTATTGATTTTTTTGGGTTTATGGAACATAAAGCTGATAAGATATGGCATAGCTGTTACGACATTTTGATCTGAATATCGTGAACCCGTTGCAGCCATTGAAGTCGGAGTGCCACGGCGTATTTATGCAATCTGAGATGTGGCTGACAGCATTTTCTAGAAAGAGTAGCTAAGGTCTCTAAAGAAAGGGCTAACTAGCAGGATATTTTAGATGAAGAACCCTGCAATGTGTGCTTTCTGCTATTCTAGTTTCTATAATAATGCGCAGTATGCTTGAATCTATTGAGAATGTGACTTTTAGACATGAGGCTGGTTTTGGAATAGATACACTCTTTACTTTTCATATTGAAGGCATTATGATGTTTAGATAAAGCTACAAGAAGGCGGTATGAGGAGAAACCGGAGTGATAGATGGGGAAATATAATGAGTGGGAGGTAGGTGTACATAATGGCCCTGTCGGCTCTTTGCTACAGAAACTGGAGGTGCTTGGAATTGTCTTAAGCTAGTATGACCTAGTATTCAATATTTGACACTCTTCCTGGCAAAGGTACTATGCTTTGTACTTGTAAACTCATTTGTAAGTAGGGTGTGTTGCGGGGTGTAATACATGTAAAGTGGATACGCTACAATTCTTAATTCAGTACTAACACGACAGATTGGCTTCACAAAAAGAGGCCAAGAAAAAAATGACAAGGAACTACAATCCGTACCTGAAATGGTATAGTTTTTCATGTGAGGCGCAGATAGCCAAACTGCTGCCAGGGGCTGGCATTAGTAGGCAAAACTCGCAGCCGCAATTGAGGCTTCAGTGTAATGTTTCAAATTTACCATCCACCAAACACAAATCATGTGGTAGGATCGTAATTCGAGTGTATTTAGACGTCTCTTGATATCTCTATAGTAAAAGATTATATACTTTGATTCTGGAAAATCGATTACACAGTTCACGGCTTACAGGGATCTCGTTTCCAGGGCCCACTGTTACAATGAACGCTACTGCATCGCATGAGTATCGCTTGCTGCAACTCTTTACCTTTGTAGAAGGCATATGTATAGATGGAGAAATTTGACCGACCGGATAAATTGCCCTAAATATAACAACCAGTCTAGGTCTCTGTAAAAGAAGCTGCTTATTACCCTGCGCGGTATAAGGATAGTACAGGCCCAGGATCTGTTTAGACATTAATCTTAGCTTTTGGCCTCCGACCAAACCTGTACAAAACAAGTCATAATTTGTATAATGCCCGAATCTCGAAACGTCGCCATTGAAGCTGAAACCGATGACTACGAAAACGATTCGGCATTTGAGGAGAGTACCTTGGCAACATCAACCTTTTCAATGACTTCTAGTTTTATGAGGTATCGGGAAGAAAATGGCAGAACATATCATGCATACAAGGCATGTAAATTTAGGCGTCAATAATAAATGTTCAAATGGGTATAAACTATATTACAATGCTGATATCTTGGTTTCTTCAGGATGGAGCATATGCCTTCCCAAATGATGAGACAGAAAAGGACCGTCTAGATTTACAACACCATCAGATCACCTTGACATTTGGTGGAAAGTTGTTCACTGCGCCTATTCCCAAGGAGAAACAACTCCACAATGTTCTAGACGTTGGAACAGGAACAGGTATCTGGGCAATTGACTTTGCAGATGAACACCCTGAAACAAAGGTGACGGGTGTCGATTTGAGTCCGATTCAACCACTCTATTTCCCGCCAAACTTGGTATTTCAGATTGCTGATTTAGAATCTACTTGGACCTTTTCCGAAAATTTTGACTTCATTAATAGTAGAATGATGATTGGTTCTTTTGCCGACGTTCCTCACTTTGTTAAACAGTCATTCGACAATCTTACGCAAGGAGGATACCTGGAGATGGTAGATCTTAGTTTTCCTGTTAAGGTGAACGACGGAGAATTTCCCCAACGTTCCGCATTCCTGAAATGGTAGATATTCTAGGCATAGAGTGGTATACTAAAGCCAGCTGATAAAAGAAGGTCAACATTGTTCATGGAGGCATCTGCCAAAGCAGGGCGCTTAGCAAACTGTGCACAGTTCTATCAGCAGCAGATGATAGATGCAGGTTTTATCGATGTGGTTGAGACTAAGTATATGTGGCCTCAGAACCGTTGGCCCAAGGATAAAAGGCTTAAGGAGATTGGTTCGTTTAGTATCCTTTATAATAAAAAGAATATGCTAAAGCCTTTGTACCTTATAGGAATGTGGCAATTGGAGAATCTAAGTGGGGGCTTGGAAGCTATTAGCATAGGATTGTTACCAGAGTCTTGGGCTGGTCCAAGTCAGAACTCGATATCTTCTTAGCTAAAGTTAGGGATGAGCTAGAGGATACAAAGATTCATGCATATTTTGACGTGTAAGACAAGATTATTTACTTTCTGTGTCTTGCGTATGTTTGTTAATAACATCTAACGTAAATTAGTTATGCTGTTTATGGCGTTAAGCCTTGATTATGACATGCATTTTTAAGCATGTCAATTGAATGATCCTAATGGCCAGTAGAGAAAAGGTTTATTTAGAGACAGCATGAATCTAGAAGCCATTATCCGATAGATACCGCTGCTTTATAAGGACAACCATGCGAAATCATGAAATAAAGGCTATGGTAGCGCCAGGGAGACTATACCCGGTGTTGCAGCCAAGACATATTTTGATTTATGCTCCTGTAATAATGATTAATATGATTCAGAGCCTAAACTATACCTACAGACTACTGTAGAGTACATAGATTAGCTAATATTGAAGAGCTAGAGCTAGGTGTAGGAAGCGGCTAATTGCGTATGAAATTGCCAGCTACACGACGGTGATTGTAAGCATAGTGAACAGTGTGGTGGCAAATGATTCGCTTACGACTATTACGATCAAGATTGACTAATTCTATCAACAGTTTGGCTATATTCATTTGGAAAATAAAAGGGTAATATAGTCTTATTTGTAAGTAAAGAACTAGTAGTGTGAACCTTATTAAAAAAGCGGTTACCATTCAATATACTTAGAGATTCTCCTCTCCTCTCCAAAGCAGATTCCCCGAAGCTTCCATCCCCGGATAAAACGGCGTGTCAATCTCCATACTCTCATTCACTTTCTCCTGATGTGCTACTACTCTCTCCATTCTTAAAGATTCATTACCCCCTTTTTTGTCCCTATCCTTATTGATACCCATCCAAAATTTCCATATGATTAAGATGAGGAGTGTGAGAGGGATGGTGACAGCCCAATACATCCAGAAATTTGAGTTCACGATGGAGGTTGAAGTGCGGGTTGATGAGGAGGCTTGGGCCGAGGTAGTGGATGAGGAAAAATCAAATATCGACATGCTGAACATTGACTGTGTTTTTATTTGTCAAGTTGGGTTGAGAGGTGAAAGAGGGGAAGGAAGCTGAGAAAGAAGAAAGGAAGGGAAAAAGAGCGTACAGCAACCAACATAGCAGGCAGGAAAACAATTCCGAGGAACGCAATCGCAGTCATAGAAGTACTGTCCACTTTTACTGCTTTTGATATTTTGACATTCGTACGACTATCTTGCTGAGTGATGATCGTGTAGATCTGCATAATGTAAATATTAATTATCCCGAACACCAACACTTTGCCTAGAAATCTGATAGAGCAAAAAATTGAGTAAAAGAGTGACTGACTACAGTGGTCAATGCTTGGCATCTCTTCTGCAGACACATGGTTTGATGAAGCTGACTAGCAGCAAAGTTGCGGGCATTTTGCACAGATTCTTCAATCTGTTTTCCAATTTGGTTGAAGTTCATCCTTTGAAATGGCGGTGTCTGGTCTTGATATATATTCTGGTCCTCACAGAATTTCAGCGATTCTAAAATAAAGTTGCTCAACCTCACAGCGAAATCTAGTCGTCGTTCCAGGTACACTAGATTTGTATAGATGGTGTTACAATGCGTCGTCGTCTCCCTATACAAATCATAATCCCAGTTCCATGCATTAGTATCTCTTGAGCCCCTGGAGATCCCAGTGGGATCTTCCAAAACAAAGAGTCGGCGTTCGAGGTCTTTTCTGTGCTGGATATATAGACTTGTGAGGATATCTAGAAGAATGGCGGGGAAGAATAATGGGTGGGTGATTTGCTTGATCTTGGCCGAGGTATATGAAGTGACGCTTTGGATATCTGCATCAGACATCCCTTCGAAAAGACCGCTGGTCATTCTAGTCCGAGAGTTCCAAGATACAGCCATGGACCATATTGCTTTGGCGTGAAGGCGAGGGGAGTGAGGTACTCGGATGACGAATGCTAACTCACGTCAACAATATGATCTTGAGATCGAGGCAGAGAACTACCTAATGCGGAGATATTTCCATTCTCATCAAAGGTAGAGTATTTTGCGAAATTCCCCGAACCTCCAGCATTGGTTCGTAAAAAGAAGTAGGATGGTGGAAGCATCATTGCCTCAGATATTCGTTGAAAGGTTGGCTTCGGAAACGACATGAACCAAGGTTTGATTTCACTTGATTCATGGTCTCGGTGGCGTGTGAATCTGTAAATTTCTCAATAGAATAACTATGGCATGCGAAGGAAGAAAGTACAATAACTGTAATCCTGTAGGTCCAGTGTTCGTAATCTGGAGGTCGGATATTGAACGATTTAACCTCTAGAATAATGTCAATAGTTAATAGCTAAACAGAAAGTACTACTTACCTGGTCGATGACCCATGCCAATACATCCTGGGTGACAATTCTTTTCACGGCTGCCAGCCCTGATTCATCGGCCCGATACTGAAGTCCAAAAATCTCCCATTCCGAACTATAAGAGTCACTAACTTTATCAAGTTGCTGGAGATACCACTCGTCATACATCCTTCAGATAACAAATGGTTTTGTAATGGTAGCAAATAAGAAAAAAAGGAGGGGGAAAGGATATTTGCGACGAAGACATACTTATAGGGAGAGTGGTTGCAGCCTGTATGCAAGTTCTGGGATCTTAAGAAAGCCTCACCCGGATTTGGAAATTTGGGCGTTTTGACGCCAGCCTTGCACAACCATTCGCAAGTTTTGGGGATATAGAAAAGAGACGTATTAATCTATAGAAGTTCTGAATACTGTAGAATGTGGCTGAGAACAAAAGGACTTTAACTCATTAGCTTTAGGGGTGTGATTAGAGGAAGTGATCCTGTAGCATAGGCGAGCCGACTCACTTTGGTGGATGTTTTCGCAGGTAGTAAGGCTCGTGGGGGCTATCCCAGGGCACTGGTAAATGCCAGGCTGAGGCCTGTAAGGGCAATAAGCAGCAAGGTTATAAGACCATAGTTAGTTGCCTGGACGGTGAGGAAGGTGGTGTCAGACCCGGTAAGAATAATGGCAGTTGTTACTTCTAACTTTAATTTATCATTGAGCTGGTCTTGAGGACAATGAATTTTATCATCAAAAGTAGAGCTTCTAACGAATTTCTTTGTGCGACATGTTGAATGTCGCAAATAAGTTGTATGATAATTCAGCTTCTTCAACCTCTGCCACGAATAAAGGCCGGAAATTCAAAATTTCCAGCAATTTTCCTTCGTATTTCGAGGAACCAGCTCAGAATCATGTCTTTAAAAGTAAGAGCCATCCTTCCAAATCTTCTTTTCATATAATTAGATAAGCCCACAATGTGCAAGCTCCATGACCAAGTGTTGATTTGCTCGTACCTACCCACTTTCCAGCTGCGGCGCAGAGGCACGTGAATAATTCCAACATAAGCACCAGAGGATTAAACTTACCCCTTATTCTGGCTGCCTTGGATCGCTGCGCGGGGCAACAACATTGATCCTTATTGTAACTATCTCACTACTATAATATTGCCCGTTAAAATGTCCTCATGTTGTGGTCATGTACCACCTCCGCCGGAGGGAACTCCTACGGGAGAAATCAAGACCATCAATGGAGTAGACATATACATTACGGGACCTTCCATTGCCGTACCCTCTGATCGTGCGATCCTCTTCCTTACCGAAGGTCATGGCATAATCTTCCCTCACGCCCAGCTTCTTGCCGATAGACTCGCAGAGGAACTTCACTGCCCAGTAATTGCGCCAGAGCTCCATAGTGGCCGCGGTTTCCTAATGGTAAAACCAGCTGGCTGGGATTCAGAGGCTGAGATGGAGAGGTTCTTAAAAGAGCACCATCCTGGAACTGTGGACCCAATTCTAGAAAAGGTGTTGGAGTTTATGAGCACAGAGATGAATGTGGAATCTTGGGGTGGCATTGGATACTGTTTTGGAGGTCGGTATATTATTCGTTTGATGGCTGCTGGGAAGATCTCTGTTGGTGTTGTGAATCACCCAAGCTTCTTTACAATGGAGGAAGTTGAGGATTTTGGCCGTGCGAAGGCCATCAAGACGTTCGGTCTGACTAAAGGAGAAAAGGATATGGAGGTAAAACCGCCTTTGGCAATTTTTGCGGCGGAGACAGATAGTATCTTTCCTCCGGAGAAGAGAAGGGCGACTGAGGACAAGTTGAAAGAGGCAAGTGCAACGTGGATGTGTACTACGTTCTCTGGGGTGGATCATGGATTCAGGTATGTTAGGGCCTTTTAATTAAATACTGAAATGCTGATGTTTATATAGCATTCGCCCAGACTTGACTTCCAAGGCCGGCATGGTTGCGTGGCAAGGTGCTCTAAAGGGTGCTGTTACTTGGTTCAATCAATATCTCTAGAATAGCTAGGAATATTCAACTGTGAAAGTCCCCTTTTGAACAATACTTCAAATTGAAAAGTGTCATTTAATGTGTATTGATCGAATCATGCCAAGTTGCTAACCCACCTTCATGTTTTTTTGTTGAAAGATAGCTATCAAAACCTCTCTCTGGTACTAGAAAATCCATTAAACTCTAACCCAGGTTTCCAACGTACCTCTCGGTTTTCTTGACTGTTCTACTAAGTAACGATGAGATTCAGAACAGTTCTAAGCCTGTCCACGTCACTAAAAGTCTTACAAAATAACGTAAAGTACAGGTTTTATCTAGCTCTCAGACTATTCTGGAAATTTATCAGATAATTCTTGCCGGGCCACCAGAGTTATTTTTCCATCTTATTTCAGACAAGCCATCCCCCTTGCCTCGAGCACCTTTAAATATGCGCCTGAAAGCAGTAAGCATGTGTAAGATTCACACGATTGAGCATCAGTAAGAGAGTATGATATCGTACCAGCAGCTTTCCACCTCGTATCAAACTTGCCCAGTACCGTTTTCATTAGTTGGGTGGTCTCACGAGATTCGTTTGTGGGGCTGTCCTTGTGGATTCGCACATTTGAAGTTGCCTCAAGATATAATAGCGTCACCAAAAATGGAGACGCTTCTTCTACACATGTTATGATAGATCTATGATCGGTATGAGCTGGGGCCTCCGCAACCGATATTGCTATGTCGGATGTGCATGCAAAGACGTGATGAGATTTTCTAAAGTAATCAGAGGTTTCGGTCTTGGTAGGAAGTGATGCGTGTGCTTCATGAAGCATAATGAGGGCGCTGTAGGATGTTAAAACGACCTAATAAGCTTGGCAGCGATAAAATAAACTCTTACATGGAGCAAATAGTCTTTTGGTTCATCATGTGTAAGTCCTGAAGCTGACCCTCTGTGTTAACAACCTGGACTAAGGCCCTAAGTGCCCTATCGAGAAGAATGGCCTCTTCTTCATCAAGCTTGGAGGTTTCAGACACGTGTCTGAGAACTTGTCCTAGCAATCTTGTTGCTTGAGCCACAAGTGAAAATGGACCCATGTCCCCCCATTCAATCAACGGTGTTGTCACGCAGTTTATGGCGTTAGAAGGCATTATCTGAGAGAGTTTAGTAAATCGCTGAAGTTATGGAGGAGGCTGTACCCCTTGATCCCAATCTGCATCGTTACTTGGCAGGTATACTCTGGGTCCCGGATCTACGGTAATTAATGGTCGTTGTGGATCTCCAACGTTAATTGATCTATTCCAAAGTTCAGCCTTTGCAATAACTTAGAAGGCAGAAACTCAAACAAGAATGGGTGACAGGGAATGATTTCGAAGCTGCCTTCAAGACTCTGGTTGTACTTGATTTGGGGAAGATTCATACCGGTCCAAAAGAACAATTGACCACCACACTCTATTCTGCTCTTCTGCATCTACCCACGAGAATGGCTTGCTCGAAGATGAAGCTTCTCTCCAATCTAAACCTAATGCAGAACCATATCTGGCGCAAGTAGCAGCAGATAGAAACGCTGAAGGATAAATCGCATGTCCAATTTCAAATAAAGTAATGAGAATTTCAGCTTGTAAAGCTTGAATTGAGAGAACACCAGCGATATCTAGTTCAAGATAGTATCTTTTCGCCGCTAAATAGGTAGCAGTGCGTGCATCTTGGATACGTGAACCAGGTAGCCAACAAATAAGATCCATGCACAGAATTAGTAAGGCATAATCAGCTCTAAGAGGATAGTTGGAATTGAGATGCTCAAAGAAGCGCTTCTTGGAGATTATGGGCATCCATTTATGCACTGTACCAAAGAATATGCTGGCTATGTCCTGTCGGTGAGAGATGTCTCCTATAATCGAAGTGACGTAAGTGGGCAGCAAAAGGTTGGCCTTCGGGGTTTCAACCTTAAAGTCCAGAAATATACTGGAGTCCAAGAAAAAAACTGGTGGAAATTCAACAGTTTGTAGCGGAACATCTTCGTCACAATTCCCAACTCGCTCTCTCTCGCGCCCCTCGACTATCGTGCCCGGACTTGACGACTGCTGCAAGGAAGCAGGGGAAACCGGAAGCTGCCGAAAGACATTCTGATGCTGTATAACCTCTCGATTTTGCCGTCGTGTTGAGGACTGCTGTTGGTTGTAATTACAATGAAGGTCTTTCCTACAAATCTCAGTTCAGTGCTAGAACGACTGGCGGATCATGCGGCTTCTTGTTTACCTTGCACACAGCGAACACTTAGGGAGAGACTTGTCACATTTTCTCTTGCGGAATCTGCATGTTGTACATGAACGTAAGGACTGGTTTTGTAATGACATGGCGGGATTGAAAGATGAGAGTTAACCTCCTGTATATGGCGGTGGGCTGCGGACGACGGACAGCGGGCGGGCAGGGAGCGGGGAAAGGCGCGATGCGGAAAATATCCTAAAGTGGAAAAAGACCGCCAACTAGCGTCATCGTCGTCCGCCTGCATCAGATTCATCAACCACCAACTATGGAGAGGCCATTCTTAGTGGAAATCGCGTTTCAAACGTATTATTCATTAGGGTTAAATTCTGCAGTTTTCATCTTTTGTCTTACTATATTAAGAGGGAAGTTCCCCTAGAATTTAATTTTGTCTCAGCAGACAAACGAAGCTACACCATCTCTTAATATATTTTTCAATTGCAATTATTCATTATTTCGACAATGGCCAATCGTGTCTTCATTATTGGCGCATCTGGTTACATTGGTGGCCAACTAGTAAACGATTTATCAAAAAAGCAGCCTGCCCTTCAACTCGTGTGCCTTGTCCGAACGGACGAACAGGCCCAAAAAATCAGAGAAAAGCTACCTGCGATCCAAACTGTCAAAGGCGACTTATCATCACATGATATCTTAGCTGAAGAAGCTCAGAAAGCCGATATTGTCATCCAATCTGCAGATTGCGATGATCCAGCAGCTGTGAAAAGTCTGATTACGGGCCTGGCGCAGGGCGGAAAAGGAGGCTCGTATATCCAGGTCTCAGGTGCTGCCAGTATTGTTGACGCATCAAATGGACATGGCCAATCATCCTCGCGCATCTATGATGATGTGAAAGACATTTTGGAAATCACTAGCTTCGACTCATCCCATCTACACTGGGATGCTGACCAGGCGGTCATTCATGAAGGAAAAACACTTGGCGTCAAAACTGCCATTGTGGTGCCCCCCACGGTTTATGGCAGAGGTGAAGGACCAATCAAAACGACAAGTATGCAAATTCCATGGCTTGAGGAGGCAATCTTGAAGCGTGGAAAAGGATTCACCATCGGCGAGGGGAAGAATTCATGGGCAGCGATTCATGTTAAAGATCTTGTTGCAGTGATTATTCTATTGCTTGAGGATGCTTTGCAGCCTGATGGTGGGAAGGCGACCTGGGGTCCTGAAGGTTTTTATTACGTTGAAGCGGGAAGCTACATATTTGCGGAATTATTGCCGGAGGTTGTTAAGATTCTGAAGAGTAAGAAGCTGATTGAGAGCCTTGATATTGATCAGGTAGCAGATGACGAGGCCACCAGTTTACACCCTTATGCTTTGATGATATGGGGCACCAATGTCAAATGTCAAGCATCTAGGCTTCGTGCTCTTGGCTGGAAGCCAACACAGCCATGGCTGTATGAGGCGCTTCCCAGCTTTTTGGGCTAGATTGAGAATAGCACCTCGAGTTTCTTAGTAAACATTCTATCAATATTAGCCCGATAAGAATCTTCTGGTGAAATTGACTTTCTGAAGTGGTGAAAATTACAGAGAGTGATTGCACTTGCAGATTTCCGAGCCACAAGATTCATCATAGACAACCAAGATATTAATGGTCCATTCCCAAAGGATTTTGATTCTGTATATACTCGTATCATGGTAGGTTCTTTCGACAGCTAATAGATGTTATAGCGTCTTTATCAAATATCTGCTTGTCAATTGGCCGGTAAAACGGCGCCTTAAATCAGAAAATTGCCGCATAGCAGAGGTGGGAATAGTCTTGGGAGAAGTGGGCGACATTTTCATCAATTATGGTTTAAAAGCCTAGAAAAAAATTTGGATTTACCTCGCGGTTGCACGAAAGCCGGATAAGAGAAAAGGAAAGCTTTAGTCTAGCGGCCAATTTGTCTACCGTCTTAGATTATTCACAAAATGCTCCATAACCAAGTCTATTGCTCAAGTTTATTAAGCTACTATAGAGACCAAAGTATTGTTATCGATTCTCGTCTCTTATACAATTCCCCGACTTCATAGAGGAGAAATAAAGTAGGATACAAAAGCGAAATGGTAGTATTCTTCAACCAACGACCTTTGCAAGAAAAGTTTTCGAAAGAGATAGTTTTGGTGAAGGGTTGGCTGCTTTTTCCTCGGCGTTACACTGTTCTTCATAATCAAAGTATGCCGCCGCACTGAAGTCCATGTCAATTGGCTGGACAATTTTAGTCTTAAACCACCACTGTTAACATCATTTGTTAGCTCGATATTCCAAAAAGAAAAGGTAGATTGGAGACTCGAACAAATGCCAATAGTCAAGTCATCATCCTCAAAGGTGGTTGAGTGGGTACTTACCTTGTACGCGAAGTAGTCGAATAAGAAAAGCGGCGCAGCAAGATAAGACGCAAAGAAGTTGCTTGCTGAAGGCTTTGCGCCGAAGCGAGAGACAGAGAGATAGAACTCAGCTGCCAAGATGAGGAAGATGAAGAGTAGGCCAATATACTGCAGGTATGGTGCCCATGGAGCGTACAAGGAAAACTTCTTATAGTCGATGCCTTGTGCCTTAAAACCCATACGGAAGCGAATCAAGTTGTTATAAACGAGAGCATACTGGATGAAGCCAGCGATGCCAACCTAGACCAAAATTTAGAAACTATAATCCAAAATACATGAATTCATCACAGGGGGTAGCCTCATTATGGGAGGGGAAGGAGAGTCAGCGGCCTCCACCCACATGTATACGAACATGCTGGGCTTGACTCCCTCTGCCCGCATTTTGTCACCGAGCTGCTGCTCGAGGGCTTCGATGAGCTTGTCATAGGATACACAAGTACCTACGATGTCAAAGACAACGTTCTTAGTGCCGGCAGACATTTTTCTTTGGGTTTTAAGGTTTACGTGGAAAGTAAAAGAATTGCAGAAAATAGTGATGGTGGTATCTCTGGAGGATTGAAGTGAGTAGCGATGAGATTTCTAAGATGCAGGAGGCCGTATTTAAAGGAAGAGATGCCACTTGGAGACAACCACCTGGAGGGATTTTTGTGTAGCAATTAAGTTGAGTCATGGAATTCCATGAACCGACGCTACCCTTGATCTATCTCCACGCGTAATGTTGTAGATGTATTGTTAATGGGGCTGATATCAGAAAGGTCGTGTAGGGAATAACGAAGCCAAGACAAATTTTCATTGCTGCTGCTATTGTATCAGAAAATTAACGCGTGTCCATTTCTCCCATCATGCATGCAGAAGGTTGTAATAACGAGGACTCCGAGCTTGCTAGGCAAGTTTTATCCACAAGTAACGATTACTGTTTAATCTAGAACAGATAAGTGAGTGGTCAAAGTGAGAGACAGAATACAACTACGCAATATAAGCTTCTCGATACAAGGTGAGGGATCGCTCGGCGCCCTACTAGTCTTGTCCAGCGCCGCTGTCCCACTCTTAATCTAATAGCTTAGAGTAGATGTGACTCTGATATTTGTGGTTCTGATAGTTCTGGAAAACCAGTATTCAACATGTCGAGGATTGTCGTACGACATGTAGTGGCGGTATATAGATAAAGAAGTAGAATGAAGCTGCTATTGCTACTACGGCTCGTTGATGCGATGTATAACACACCAGACTTATTTCTGCAGAGAGCATATCCAAAAGATCTATAATTCCCAACTAGAATAAACTCAGTGCTTTCAAGTAGCTCGATGGGTGTTTACTGCATCTTTACCTCCGTGCCGTAGTTGCCTGAAGCACCATTTAATCATCCATTAGTTTATCCGTTTGCTCTCTCATTTAGAGCCGCGATTAAGAAAAATTCAGCATGGCCGCGGTGTCTGGTTTCAGCATTTATATGGATTGGATAACTCCTTCTTCTACAATCTTGACCTTGGCCTTTGTTGTCATCCTCTCTGTAACAGGCCAAGTTCAATGGAGGAGATCCAAGTCAGAGCAGGTGAGTTGACTATACTTCTGCATCCTTTTCACTCCTCATCATAAGAAGAAAGAGGAATCTAGTATATTTGAAATAATTGCCCCTGCTCTTCCTAATGACCCTTAGACTAATTATTGTTACCTCAGACGGGCTCGCTACCACCAAAAGGCACACTATACAAAGCAGCTACCCAAAACGCAAACAACACCTATCCTCCAGTGGAAGCCCTCCCTGATTTCCAATGGGAGAAAACCGAACCGTTAATGCTACGCCCGTTCAAGAGCACATATAATCTAACCATGGGTATGTCAAGCTGCCTGCCATATATGACCATCCAGGAAGGTGACGCAGAGCCGACCACCAGCTAAACAAAAACCTAGCTATCTCTAAATCGCATGTTTCAGAGCTCGTAGAGATGGACCGAAACTACCTCGAGCGCATCAACCTTCGCAAGCAGCTGATGGTTGACGAAGCTTACTCAGTCCTTGCCGCGCAAGATAGTGTCAAGGCCGCCGTCGACGAGTTCTACTCCTGGATGATGGGGGTCTACCTTCCCACGCGTTTCCCACGGGCCTTCCAGCTTACTAGTGATGGCAAGCAACTGCATAATCTCGTCACCGGCGATGTCTCGCCAGTAACGAGCCCGGCTGAGCCCTTAGATGCCCTGCGCACGCTCGGGGCAACGATTGAAGACGAGTTGCTCTTTCTGCTCCCTTCGCCCGACGGGGATGGCTATTCCCTACAGGGCTATGTGAACTGTTTTCCTGGGGGGTTCGAGCCGCGGGAGAAGTTTAATATGAAGCTGCGTGATATACACATCTCCGTACCGAGCTACAAGGAGAAGATGGAGAAGAGTATGGATCGCTTCTTTGAGCGGATTGAAGTGGGCACTTTTGTCAAGCGGGCGAATGTAAGTCGCCTCTCACCATAATGTGCCATATTTTTCCCATTTGGTTAGGTTGTGGTTAACTAATCTTGTATTCTATATTGACAGTGATCTATCAATACCACCGACCAACTGTTCGTCAAGAAAGGCAATCATCTCTACGGAGGCGAGGAAGAAAAGCCCCAAGAGATTAACCCTAAATCAGTATGATTTAACTGTCCATAACAATAAAGAGAAAGCTGAGCAAGATTCTAGACATTCATGCGTTGTGAACGCCAAGTCGTTCATCGCTTGCCAAAGACAAAAGCCCTCCTACTAACGGTCAAGACCTTCCTTTATCCAGTTGAGGAACTCAAAGCGGAAGGTGTAGCGGAGGAGATGATAGCGGCTATTGATGGGTTGAAGGTTGGAAATGCACCAGACATTCACTTTTACAAGAGGGCGGGGATCTGGGGGGAGAGTCTGAAGGCTTATCTGAGATCCTAAACGAGTGGTTGACTAGGTGGTAGTGCAGCAGAAAAGGATGAATGAGTGAATAAGCCAACGAATAAGAATCAACCGAGAAGTGCAATAATTATCAGTATATTTTTCGTTCATCATCATGATAGCATCAACCTCCACCCTCGCCGTTCTAGCACATCAATCCAATCTACTGGTCTTCCCGCAGGGCCACGAAAGCCATTGAGCCGCAACCGCCATAACTCGTCTAGAACATCAATGGCTCTGGCAATATTGCCAAACTCGCGCCTCTCAAACATACTCTGCAATGAGCCGCGCAAGAATTCAAAATCTCCGCTCTCCACCGCATCGCCACCCGCAATGAACAGTGGGAACAGCAGGCCAGCAGCGGCACGTGAGTCGAGGTTAAGACGCCGGATATGGTAGATGGAAGTCTGTACCGAGGCAGCTATTTTGGCGTTGATGACGGGGAGACGCCCAGTTTGTGAGGGGTTATTGTAGCAGTAAATGCGTTGTTTGCGGTGCAGTATGATCAAAGCCGTGCTGCGTTGCGCCTGCACCAACTTCACTAAGGAGAGATCGGCGAAGTTGGTACATTGCCAGCGCTGGAGCTTGGCTTCTATACGTGCGGACTCTTTCCAGAAGCTAGAAGCAGAAGTGCTAGTAGAGTTAGTAACATGTTCTGGCTGTTCTATTTCTGGTTGTTGGTTGTGCTATGGCAGCTCTTCCTCATACTCATTCGTGTCCTCCTTGGTGATCTCACTAGGATTGAGGGCACAAACCTTCGAGAGCATCACGAATACCTCGGTTCCGATCCCCCAATATGAATCAACCACGGAACTGTCCCCATCTAGCCAGTACGGCCCCTGTATGAGTGGTGGTTCCAGCGTGGTGACACTGCTGATGATATCATGATATGCAAAATTTCGCAAGAGCCATTGGCTATCCCTCGAGCTTTGAAAACATTGAGGCCCACGACAAGCAACATGATATGGAGTCACAGTGCGAGCGAAGAGGATGATGTCCCGGGCACCCACCAAGTGCCGATACCAGCTCTCGGTGCTCCTAGGACAATGTCCATGGCACATAGCACCAAACCTGTTGCGAGCATCACTTCGATGTCGGCCTGGGAACTGCTGCGGCTGCATTTAGCCAGAGCGTCAGCACTAATGTGCAGCGCTTGTGATCGATGCTCTAGGGCGTGCACCGTATGTGATTTGAAATAGCTGGAGATATGGGCTGATGACCAAGCCATGAGAGCCTTCTGCAAGGAGAGGGAGTCCATTGCCATGGGTAAGAATACTATAAACAAAAAAGTCAGCTTCCTAATCGAGGTAAGATATATGACTAGTGCCACCTACCGGAAAGAAAAGAATAGTTAGTTTCCGTAGTCGTTAGGATGTCGGCCAGGACTTGGGTATAGTAACGTAGCATGGTCCTCTTGTCATCGGATCGATCCGGGCTGTAGTATTCAGCATCTAGAGACTTGACATTGGGTGCGAACGAATAAATGGCAAAGTCTTTATGCGGCAGGGGACACTTCGTCGAAGTAGGTTTGGAAGCAGCAGCAACTATAGTGGTATTAGGAACCAGTCCTTGAATTTTGTTGTCCTTGCCATCAGGGACAAGGATCCGTGGCTCTTCCCGTTTGCACACGAGATTCCATCGTCCACAGTGGCCGCAGATGGGGTACGTATTGTCACATTTTTTCCTCCTAATGCATGCAGCATTGAAATTTAGCTAGAGTTTGCATGATATAGAAATGAAAGGATTCAAAGGAACCAAAGGAATCAAGGGAGGGCTTGGGCTCAAGTAAGGTACCACTGACCGGAATCGACAGGTCTCACAAGCCAGCCGCTGCCGCCTGGTGCCGCGTTTTCGGGGGACAAACGGGTGCGGGTTATTTGTAGTGGTAGGAAGAGGGAATGCGAGCATGGCACCAGAGTCTGACCCGGCGGTGTCCATGATGGTAGCAAATGGTGACAGATTGTCGAGGGGCACACATTTTTCCCCTCAAAATTGACAGGTGAAGAATCACTAAAGATGGGGTAAGTGATGCAGGTACTACAGCGTACTCTACTGTACTGCGTGCTGCATCTCTTATCTTATCCATTATCTCTTATCTCTTATCCCTGATCTTGATAGATACTGTATAGTGCTGTATGCAACGTTCTCGCACTGAGCCTCGCTCGTAGCATACCGATATAATTCCATTCGTCACTGTTGATAGACGGCGATATTGCAGGTGCTTGGATGTAATCAAAGCACGCCGCGAGTGATATGATCCCAAGGTCTCCAGATGCTTCGCCATCTTCTATGGAAGAGATCTCACTTAGAGCAGGCAATATAGTCATGTAGTTAGAAATGACAGCCTTGGATTTAGAAATCGAATATCTGGCAGTTTGGGTTACCGTAGGTTCTCGGGCTCGTTGGAAAGCATATGTCAATAGTAACAATAACTGTCAGACGGCGGTCCTGAACTAAGCAGCTGCCTAGCGCCACTGCAGATGTAGCTTGAAAGCATGTTTCCCCTGCGTACAGACACAGTTTAATAAACATACGGGACAAGCCTTGGCACTGGGACGCACCGGGGCGGGGCGAGAAAAAAGTCTCGTACCTTTGTATGTCTGCTAGAACTAGTTCAACGACTAGAACGATGGTCGCGTGAGGGGCTTTGCATGGCGCTCGCTCACTGATGGAGCGATGTTCAGCCGAGGTCGATTTAAACATTGCGGTGCTTTCTCTATCTCTAAAGGACTGACTGCCTTATCGCGACGATATTCCACTGCCATGTACAGCTACATCTCCGAGCACGTGGATCTCGTTCGGTCGCGGGGAAGATGGGTTATTTCCAGAGGCGCTTAGATCTGATCGATCTGGTCTAGTGCTTTCTCTGTTCATTTCAATTCTACATATATCACGTTTATCGCAGTGTACACTTTGATACCGAGTCTGAAAGTATGACGAGTTATACGCTTCTAGTCCGGGTGAAGTTCGAGTCTATGTTTCCTGGGAGCATTCCCTTACCCAGGATGACAAGTATTGAGCTTGCGTACTCTAGGCTAGAAGCTGTGGATGATTTCAAGAAGACAGTTGAAATTGTGCGGAATCACTCCTCCACAGTTGATAAGGGCTGGAATTTCCCTGGTGCCCGTTCAGATGGAGGATTAGGTATATCTAAGCGATCAAGAATGTCTTCCGTTTGCCTGGATTGTAAATTGATTTCAAATATGGTACTATGTTCCTCTTCAAAGTCGTTTGAGGATGTTGCATATTGTCGTAATGAAATGACCTTTCCTGGAAGAATATAAATCGATATATAAAGAAAAGACCTTTCAACTCTAAAAACGTTGCTATTACGAATCTTTTGTATTAGATAATATATAAATACGCAAACGACAAAGTGTCTTTTGAATTATCCGGCAAGATTGCCAGCTGCTGCCAGCGAAATCTCCGGACACCATTGGGTTATCTCATCTATTTTAGTAGGAGCAAATTTGTGTACTTTGTGATAACCTAGAGGTTCTTTTTGCTGGTCAACATGCCAGTCAAACTCACAAGCAAACTGTAGAGACTCCTTTGCCTTGGGTAGGTGAGCACCGCGCGCGTCCATCTTCCGCGAGAACCAGGCATCTTCGCCACCAAAGGTCCACGCTCCCGATTTGGTCTCCTCTTCCCAATTGTTGTCTTTCAGGATATCCAGAATCATGGTCCGGTTGCGTAGCGAGAGTCCCCCGTTGTACCAAGCGTCTGTCGCATGTAGAGGCGCGCCAACCCAGTCCCATTCAAGGAAGTCGTCGACGGTGCGGTGGGCGTTAGCACATAAGATGGCATCCGCCTGGAATATGAGCACGTGCTGAGCTGGCGCCAGGTTTTCCCACAACCACGGACGAGACAGGTAAATATTCACTCCGTCGCGGGAGGTGAGGTTGAACTCATCGGGGATGGTGCGTACCTGGATCCGTCCATCTTCGACAGCACGCGACCAGATGGCTGATGCTGATGGAGATTTGGGATCGAAATGTTGAGCGATGGTGTCCTGGGTCGAATAAAAGATGATAGGCCAGTCTGGGCCCAATACAGTGTGGTAGTGCAAGATAAGAGGGATGAGTCGGGGCGTGTACTGGGTGTCCGTTATAACGGCGACTTTGTTCGTGATTTGGCCGTAAACATTCTTGCTTGGTGCGGTGGGTGCTTCTTTTGAAGTAGTAGGTACAACGACGGAGGGTGCGAAAGCGAGAACGTTCTTCTATTAAACGTGCCACAAAGGACGGGTCAGTCTGCCAACATATACGAGGAGCAGATTAATCAATCAATTATGCTTACATTTAACTTCAATACCCAGACGAATCCAAGCAACGCCAGCGCGATTACCATAACGCGCTTCGACACGCCATAGTCCATAATGAAAGAAAGTTCTATGGTGGTCGAGTTGGACGAAAATCAAAAAAAAGGTGCTCAAGAAAACAGAGCCTCGGAGGATATCCAAGTGCAGGGAGGGGGTTTCTTATCAGCCCCCTATTGTGTGGAGTCTCATACTAATCTTACGGTAGGGGTGTGGGCGAGTAGCGGTTGGGACAGGCTCACGCTGATACTGGGCTTAGAAGTAAGGTTGACTGAGTCCGCATAGGAGGATTCCCTTCTCGTATTGACCTGATAAGTCCGTCACCCAGTTTCTTAGAGAGGCAAGACTCGAGGAACTCTATCTCCGCCACTGCCGCACGTAGGATCCTAACGAGCACAGTCGCATTATTCGCGATACCGATGTCCTCGCACTGTTCTACCCCGTAATGCTGTGCATGGGCACTAGAAAATCGCACACTGAATCATGTTTTATCGTGGGATGAACCTTAAAATAGCTGGGGTTCTTGAAATCCACTGCTCGTCTTCTAAAATATGGCAAGGCGAGTGACCATGTACGATTATAGCTAACAGTATAGTGCCCGATTTCAAACCCAGAATACTATGAAATCCCTTTCCAAGTGCTCAGTATTAATTATACATCATTCTATACATAATAAAAATCTTTAATCATGCCGCTCTCAAGGTACTGGCTTTTCCAATACCCTCCACTCTGAAGCCCATTTCTTCCAGCTTAACCTCGTCAATCACGTTTCGTCCGTCGAATACATACATGGGCTTCCGCATGACGGTAGCCACATGAGCCCAGTCAACTTTTCCAGCTACAGGCTTCGTTTCTTTACTCTGTATATAGCCCTCTAGGGACCCCACAGCGGCCAGCGGAGTGCGAGGGGGTGTCGATGCGTCCACCTGGGGTAGCGGCTTAGCCTTGGTTTTGTTGCTGAACTCGTCCCATTCCGTGACAATCACCACAGCATGTGCACCAGCACAGGCTTCATGTGCACTCCGGTAGATAGTGACTCGTTCGTGGAGCAACTGAATATCTGGACTAGTTGATTCCAGCTCGTACCAAACATTCTCATCAGGGGCCTTGGGGTCGTAAATGGCGATTGAGCCGCCTTCAGACACGAGGTCATTGACGATGCTGATAGCTGCACTCTCTCTGACATCTCCAGTATCCTTCTTGAACGCAAATCCCAAGATTGCAATACGCTTGTTTGCAAGTGAATGATGGAGACATTCCACGATCCGACGAGAAAATCGATCTTTCTGATATTCGTTGATGTCATTGATAGAGCGCCAGTAGTCCGCCACCTGTGGAAGGTGTAGAGATTCAGCAATGTATGCGAGACTGAGAATGTCCTTCTTCAAACATGATCCGCCAAATCCAACTGAGGCACCGAGCATTTTAGGACCAATCCGAGAATCAAGCCCACATGCGTAGGATACTTCAGAAACATCGGCTCCGGTGACTTCGCAGATAGCACTCAGAGCATTGATGCTGCTGATACGTTGTGCAAGAATGCAGTTAGCTGCAAGCTTAGCTAGTTCTGAAGACCATAGATTCATTGTGATAATGCGGTCTCGTGGTACCCATGTCGCGTAAATGTCAACCAGAGACTCGGCCGCACTGAGTCCCTCCAAGGTGTTCAGAGAACCGATAATGATTCTGTCTGGGGAGAGAAGGTTCTTGATGGCTGTGCCTTCCGCCAGAAATTCTGGGTTGGACAGAATCTCAAAATTCACACCTGGGCGGCAGTTCGCGGCGAGGATTTCTCTCATCCGCTCAGCAGTGCGAACTGGCACGGTACTCTTCTCAACAATGATCTTATCATCCTCTGCAACTTCCGCAATTTTTCGGATGGCAGCTTCAACATAGGACATCTCGGACTGTCGTCCCCGGCCACGGCCGATTATCTTGGTCGGTGTGTTAACACTGACAAATATGCAATCCGCCTCTTTAATCGCTTTTTCAACATTGGTGGAGAAAAAGAGGTTTGGTTGGCGTCCTTCTATGATCCGGTCCCGCGCAGATTGAACAACTTCCAAAAGACTAGGCTCATGGATGGGTAGGTCATCCGATTGCCATGCTTGTATGCGCTTCTCGCTCAAATCCACAATCGTCACTTCGATATCGGGATTTTTGCTTGCTATGACGGAGCAGGTTGGTCCGCCCTGGAAGAAACAATAAGTCTGGGCTCATATTGAGGGGTCAAGAGGGATTGGAAATTGAAAAAGTACTTGCTACATAGCCAGCTCCGATACAACATATCTTCTTGATTACGCTGTGCGGCCGCACTGGAAGAATTCCGGATGCTCGTTTGCTCGACTCAATCGGAGTATCAGATCGCAAGAGCTGGATAGCCTCAACCTGAACAGCCTCCATTTTACTGATACTGATGGGAAGCAGATAATCGTAGTGGTATGGCAGCGAGGAAGGGAACGATAACAGCAATGGGGGCTTAAAAACTGGAGTAGTCGGGGTGCGACCTATTGTTATCTTCCAAATGAAATTTGGCGGCGATATCAATGGCAACTGTTAGGGATGATGAGAGTCCAGAACGGGTAGATCATTTGTGGTAACACATTGTTTTACCGTAGTAAATTGTAATGCTGCAGGTTATTTAAAAAAGGCACAAGGGTGCATGAGCCCACAATATTAAGACAAAGTGCTTCGGGTGTAAGTACTGATCTGTAGTGCCAGTACTAATCCGCTTAGAAAGTAGTATTGTGTTATATCCATTGCACCCAGTACCAAGTCCTGTATCCTGAATGGTTCGACATCCCGGGCCATGGCTGTACAAACCAAGCAATGATCGAGTGTCCCGACGAGGGTCACCTGTCCAGAGAAGGTTCAAGGGCATGCGAGGATGTGAATCCAGCTTTTGCCTGGATGCGAGACACCGGGATGGCAACCCACCACCACCCGAGCTTGGAGGGGTTTGACTTCCAACTAGGGAGGTGGTACTTAATGTGAGAAGAGATAACCTTATAGTGGCTGAAGACCTTACTTTACGGTACAATGCTACATAGAGCATGCGGCGTGCAGCATAAAGCGCCTGCCGTACGCCATACGGAGTATTGAGACTTCGGACATGAGACGGAAACGCACCTACCTATCTCGTTTACTGGGGTGTAATCGACAACCATGGCATGGGTGAGCAGCTCTCCCTCACCACTCACTGCCAGATGGTTACTGTCACCGTGTCCCTTGAAGAAATCTTTTCTCACTTTCTCAAATCACGATCCACACCCCGCAAGCTGCCCCTTTTTTTAAACCTTCCTTGATGGAGTATACTGTTCGGTCCTCAGCCGTTTGTGGCGTGATACGCGCTCTGTCGTATCCCAGCCCAGCCCATCCCATCGCATCCCATCCTCCATCCTAGCGAGGGCATCTTAGGCCTGCGGATTACAGGCCCACTTTATTATATATCTTTACTGCATGTCACATCTACCAGGTCCGGTACCTCTTTATCTACATCATCGACCGGTCTTACCACCTCCGTCCTCTCCGTGACATCGCCCCATCACTGTCGTTTTCGTCTCTATCGCCGCCGTCTTGATCGTCACCAATACAATACCAACACCAACACCAACACCACCAGTCCTTCTCACTCCCTTGAGAATTATGCAGATTGGCTGAAGAGGGGATCCGATTCTTTCTGTGCTTAAACTAGTAGCTTTCAACATGACTGCAACCGACTGTGTGGATATTGAGAAGGAGGCTACTTCCTCGAACTCGTCAGAATATGGTCTTCGAACATCACTGGCAAGTGAGAATGATGATCTCGAAGCCCTCAAACACCACGAGGCAGTGGAGTGGAAAGATCCGCCTCCCAGTCCTCTGGAATACAGTGTTCCTCTGCGAACCAAGTTTCTGGCCTTGGGACTTTACTTCCTCCTCAACCTGACTCTTACCATCCACTCTAAAGTGCTACTAGGAAGGGTACATGCGACATTCCGAACTCATCAGCTGGAGCGTGTATGCTAATCATAGTGAATAGTTTGCGTTTCCCTATCTCTTGACCACCATTCACACCGGTGTAACTGCGGCGGGGTGTTATGTGCTCATGTTGCGAGGGCACATTACTTTGACCAGACAAAGTACCAAGGACAACTTGATTCTGGTGGCTTTCTCAACACTATTCACCATTAATATTGCCATATCGAACGTTTCTCTGTAAGTTCTCCAACGCCCCCGGGAAAGTAGAAGAAGCTGACAGACTGGGCGTTAGATCTCTGGTTTCTGTCGCATTCCATCAAATTGTTCGGTCAACGGTGCCCATCTTCACTTGCATCATCTATCGACTTTACATGAACCGATCTTACTCGGTTCAAACCTATCTAACTTTTATTCCCATCACACTGGGCGTGTTCCTGGTAACTTATGGCGACTATTACTTCACCATTTTTGGATTTTCCCTCACGGTATTGGGAACGATTCTCGCTGCAGTAAAAACGGTTACTTCAAACCGTCTTATGACGGGAAACCTTGCGCTACCAGCGCTTGAGATATTATTGCGGATGACACCGCTGGCAGCTTTGCAATCGCTACTCTACGCTTATCTTACCGGCGAGGTCTCCAAATTTTACGAACTTGTTCTAGCTGATCAGTTCTCCGCAATGCAGTCATTCGCGATCTTCTGCAACGCGTTTATAGCATTTTTACTGAACGTCTCATCGTTCCACACCAACAAGGTCGCTGGGGCGCTTACTATTTCGGTGTGTGCAAATGTCAAGCAGGTGGCCACGGTTCTGCTGGGCATCTTGGTTTTCGATGTCAAGGTTGGGCTCTTGAATGGAGCCGGGATGATAATTACAATGATCGGCGCAGCATGGTATAGCAAAGTGGAGCTGAATAAGAAAAGAGCACCACCGCCTAAGATTTAGAGGAGGCAGAAATATAAATAAACCCTATCGGGAATAGTAGATACGTAGTAAATACGCATAATGGATTAATTCTTGGCTCTCCTCGAATTGGAAGTACATCCCACTGGTCACGCAATGGCAGGCAGCCAGCTGGCACTTCCAAGCTTTCTTGTGGCGGCGAGTAGCTATCGCCTAGCAAGCCCCAAACGTTGACGAGCCGCCGACTAGCGAGCATGATAGGAAGTCGGGGAATCCGCCCCGGCCCCAATTGCTCGGAGCCGTCTTTAGCAAGGGGGCACCACCCTACCTTACCCAAATTGAGGGGCGGATACGAACCTACTTTCTGTTCTGCAGCGAACCGATGAGTGAGATGGCAGGGGCTACGCGAGCAAGGAACATAGGACGACGGCGAGATGGTCATCCTGAGCCGTGCCCAGCCGTTTGAGTGTCATTTAAGAGTCTCCCTTGAAATACGTGTCATTCGAGAGTGAGTTCCATTCGAGATTGCCTGCCCTACTTTAGGACCTTTTCATACTTTACATAAAACCTCTACGACTGGAGGAAGGTGCAGCATGCATGACAGTTTGTGCTTTTGGGGTGATTTCCCACTTCGCCCACATCGCAAGGGGGGAGAGTGATGGGCAGAAGGATAATAGATTTGGTCAGCCATAATTGCCTTTGTCACCCCGTCGCCCCAACTTAGAATATAAGGTTACCGAGATTATTATTCTTATGAAATCTGTCTCACCTGGTCACATCTTGCCGAGACCGTTCAGCTCTGCAGCGGAGATCTGGGCTTCCATAGTTTAGGCCTTGGTCGACAACCAAAACTCGCTCGACAGGGGAAATGCTACTACTGTGCCTGGCTCCGAGACAAAAAAATATGGTCCCGCCCTCCGATCGAGATAAGAACTTCCAAATCAAATAAAGATTTATTACATCATTCACCATTAAAGCCCTCTTGACCGTCCAGAGATTTTGCTCCGGCTTTGACCTATGGTTCAAAATATCTATGTACGGAATGTAGCTCGCATCATGATGCGTGGCAGAGTTGTTTTAGGAGCTGTGCTTGCCAGCTTCTTGGGATTGTTGGTGTTCAATAGCTTCCTTTCTACAGTGGTATGCCATCTGCTTCGCGGCACTCCGTTGACGAGTCTCAGCTAATACATGAGAAGGCCACTCCCCAATCCTCACTTCACTTTCTCGTTCCGGCGACAAGCAGCAATCACAATCTATGTAAACTCCTCCTTTCAGCTGCGATCTTGCGATATCCTCCCCCGATCCTCATTAACTGGGGAGCGTTGGAAGACAAACAAAATGCCTACGTCCAGCATCTTGCCAAGGTGGAGACCATCTTGAAGTATCTCGATACACTGGTAGCCAAGGGGAAGAGAGACGACTTAGCGCTCATTGTCGATGGTTTCGATGTTCACTTCCAGCTCCCGCCCGAGGTGATGCTACAGAGATATTTTGATGCCAACGAAGAGGCGCAACGGCGCATTGACTTACAGGTGGGAGCAGAAACGGCCATGAGCCACGGTCTCCGGCAATCCGTCATTTTTGGGCATGATAAACTCTGCTGGCCCATAGATGGCCGGCGACCAGCGTGCTGGATGGTACCGTTGGCATCCGACCCTCCATTTGCCTTTGGTCCCGACACTGACCACGCGGGCATGGAAAGAGCCAAGGCGCGATGGCTGAATTCCGGAACCATCATGGGACCCGTGGGAGACGTTCAGGAAGTCTTTCAAGCGACTCTGGCTCTGATCCAGAAGAAGCACGTGACAGATTCGGATCAGTTCTATTTTGCCAATATTTTTGCCAATCAGGAATATTCGCGACGACTGTTACAGCCCGAGGGCTTTGGAGTGGCGATGAACCGGACTGATTTGGACTGGCCAGAGCTTGAACCCAACCAGATCACAGAGAAGGGCATTGGAATTGACTATGAAGGACTTCTCTACCAAACCATGGCGTTTTTCCACCAATCCCTTACCTGGATAAAGTTTGATGGGGCAGAAACACCAGGATCACCATTGTCGAAAACTCCTCGCCTAAGCACCACGAAATATCATCAAAAGGTTCTTCCCAAAGATATTGAAATCTCGCGACCTCCATTTGCAGTGGTCAACGAAAAGAAGGCTCGCGGGTGGAGAAAGGTCGTATCTTCGGAGGCGGGCAAGGATGAGGAACAGCGACTTCCAACCCATCTATCGTGGAAAGATATCAACCTGGGAATTAACGTTGCCAGCAACAATATCTTCCCTCTGCTACATTTCACCGGCGAGAAAGAGTACCGGGATACTTGGTGGCCCCGAATGTGGTACTACCCTTATGCAGAGGCCTTGCTCAAGGCATCAGCAGGACTCAAGAGAAGTCCTATTTCCAAACGCGCGATTGGAGGCAAGATATGGTGGCCTGCAGAGGTGGTGACCGAAGAAGAGACGCTTGCCTCGTCCAATGATGGCGACAAGGTTGGGGCGTTCGCTGACCACGGCGCCTTCTTGTCCTGGGAGGCGCTTTGCCGAACCCAAGAGCCCCTATTGTTTCCAAAGAAGGAGGTCAAGGAGGAAGCATAATTAATAATAGTAATTAATCGGACCAGGGAAATAGAAATTCTTCAGCTACATAATTGAGCTTAATCGCGATAGGTACAGTATTCAGTGCCATACAGTATCTTGGAGGCTGCTCATCTTAACCCCAACCCTGACCCGCCAAATGGGGCTTGGACAGGCCCAACACTGTGCCCCTCCAGCTGTAAGAAGCAAATGTCCGGAGGTCGAGACTGCTCGTGTGTCCTGGTGACATTCCACTCCGCCAAGGTCCCATGGCGCCCAGCGGCCAAGCTTCTAAAGTGCCCTGCGTTCAGGGTGCTACGATGCCATGGGGCCAAATGAGTCCGGTGGCTGGTTCTGTCATCCAATGACCGAAACATCGCGGATGCCACTGCCTGGTCTCAGGCGGTTGGCTGATTTATCGTCCTGGAGTAATCTGCGAGATGGGATAGATAACGATAAATCAGAGTCTCAGCTTAAACCTTGATTGAACCCTGAGACATCCCTAGTGCACGATAAGATTAGATTACCTTGCACATTACCGTATTCGGGGGCCGTATAACGTTCGCTTTACTCTCGTACAGTACCCGACTCGATTTGTACGTATAGTGCCGTAGAAATCAAATCCGATGAGACCCCAGTAAATCGTAAATTAATCCTACCGAGCCAGCAATCCAGAGCGCCAAGCCACGTACTGCATTCCTCAGTGGATTGTGTTCCTTCTTTTACGAACAAAAACCACTTACTTCTTCATTTCCGATTGCCTTGCGAAGTTGCGAGCGACACACGCCAAGTTCTGGATGGATACGAATAGGCAAAAACTGAGGCTGACAACGTTACTTGGCGCAAAGTTGGCCATGTTGCTCTCGTAATCCCACTTCGCATTGCATGCCTGGCGGCCGCAAATGTTTTCCAATCAAACTGGCCCTCTCTATTCCGGATTATCCGCCCAGAGACATTGAACCAACAGCACCGCAATATTGTCCATCCGAGACTAGGGTGGTTTTGTCAGGGGGATGCAGTCGGACGGGCGTGAGGACGCGTGGCTGCATGGGCTTTTAGACAGCAAAGTGTAATCGTATTGTAATGGTGTGTGTGTGTTAGGCCATGCAGATATACGACGGGAACATCATCGAATTGTATTCCCGCGTCAGACATGGCTCGGTTTCCCCCCTCCTCCTCCTTACCCCGATGAGACACTAGGTGGGAAAAAGAAAAGAATAGGAGAGAAAGGGAGGGAGGGATATGCCCAGAAGAAATCCCAAGGCGATCTCCGGGGTCAATCACAGGCCTGGCAAATCTTCTGTGCCTCTCTTTCGTCGGTAGGTACACCGACCTTGAACCTAGTTCAGCCCCTCTTTATTTTATCGCTTTTTATCTATTTCGCTGATGGAGTAGTGAACTAACTAAGCAAGCTACCTACCACTCACTGTCTTTTACCCTTCGTTTTCGTGACCGTGGATCAGGTTGTTAGATCAGAGTTGCGTGATCATGAAAATTTCTTTGACTAGGATCACCAACAGCTACCAGCAGGTGCCTCGGTCTGAGAAGAGCGATTCGAACAACAATGTACGGATTTGGGCCCAGCGAAAGGTGCTGCTTCCTGTGGCGGCATTGTTCATTGTGATCCTGCTTTTCGTATCTAGTCAACACAGCTCAAGCTCGAATGTGAGTTGCCTTTTCCTGTCCGACTTATCGTCCTGCAGTAAAGTATCGCCATCTGACTGATAGTGGCTGTATTGTAGATCCAGACCTTTCGCAATGCCAGTAGTATCAACGCACAGTATTTCCATGTCTTGATTCCCGCCAATTCCGGCGACGTAGATCTCTGCAGTACGGTTGTCAGCGCCGCCGTGCTCAACTACCCACCGCCAGTTCTTGTAAACTGGGGCGACAATTCTACCACTCGTGCCCCTCTTGCTAAGATTACTGGTGTGTCGGAGTATCTGAAACATTTTTCAGAGGGCCGTGACAATGACATAGTATTAATCGTTGAAGGTTACGATATCCTGTTCCAATTGCGACCCGAACTGCTCCTCGAGCGCTACTTCACGGAGAATGCCAAAGCTGATGCCAGAATCGTGGAACGGCTCGGTGCAAAGGCAGTAGAGGATTTGGGGATCAAGCAAAAGGTCATCTTTTCGGCACAGAAAAGCTGCGCGCCAGCGAATTCTAATGAGCCGGCCTGTTACGCTGTTCCCGAGAGCACTTTGCCCAAGCATGTGTATGGGCGGCAGACCGACTCCAAAGGCAGCAATGAGAAAAATCCGGATGAGAAATTGCGTCCACGATATCTGAATTCCGGCCTAGTGATGGGGGACATGAAGAGCGTGAAAAGGCTCTTTTCCCAGGCTCTGAATGAGACGGACAAGGATCCAGAATTTGTTAGTGATCAAAGCATCTTCGCCAAAATCTTTGGAGAGCAGGAATTCCAACGGGAGGTTATCCGTACGAAATATCTGACGGAATACCAGCGGAGGTGGAGTGAAGTTCGTAGATACTTTGGATATTCGGAATCCAGCATACTTGATCCACTTCCCGACCAAGTACGAATGGAAGCTGCTGAAGGAGCACCATTTGAGTTTGGAATTGGCTTGGATTATGAGGGTCTATTGGGACATCCGAGATCTTCTGCCGAGTATGATTCGGCGTGGGTCAAGTTCAGTGACTCGGAAACCCTCAACGACGCATCCCACAAGTTGGGTGTTGTTCCCCGGAAAGTTGTCTCAATCTCTGAGGATGTCTCTCGGTCTCTGGAACCATTCTGGTCTCGAAACCCAGAAACTAGTAATCTGCCAAGTGGTTCCGATTCTGACTGGCGCCGCGTTCCACTGTACACGAATATGTGGACCGGTTCAGTTCCAGCTACTGTTCTTCACAATTCTCGGGTTGATAATGTGAAAGAAGCAAGAGAGGCGATCTGGAGTCAACTGTGGTATCAGCCTCATGTCAGGACCATGCTTGATGCTTATATCAACGAGCCTTATCGGGAGATCGCGGTATTGGCGGACGAGGAAACAGAAACCGCATACTGGGGTCTCACCGATGTGAAGTGGTACATAAAGACTACGCAAAAAGAACATGAGTCTATTGGATGGAATGAGCTATGTCGGGATGATCAGGCAGAAGAAATCTTCAAGGATGGAAAAGGGGCTTGGCAACCGCCAAGACGTAACTACTAAAGACTTGTAATATATTATCTAACTACAATAATTGGGCAACAGCCCATTTCAGCAATGTAGTTAATCGAAATTTTTGTATCAACAGTATTCTCAATTCGACAAAAAGGAAAAGATTATATATATCATGGGTGGTTAGGAGACATGGCGTTGAGCTAGATTTATCGAAATGACGTCTAGATATACTTATAGGCTAGTTTAGGTAGCCTTGTAAGCTCAATATAAGATAGTTGCTCCAGTGTGAAAACAATAAAGAAGATAACACATGCAGGTGTCCTAAAACTGTAGTTTACCTGTAAAGCAAAGTAACAGATTCTATCTTATTTGAAATTGTGACAGGAATTCTTGAAAGGTTATTATAAAATCGATGAGTATTAACTCGACAGAATTCCTATCTAAAGTCTACGTCCAGCGTCATCGTTAGGATAGATAACACCTATATCCTGCTACCAGAATAACCTTTGATTGAACATACAAGTGCTAGGCTACGATATGGTGGCTGGTTCTATTCGCTGAGGAATTTAAGAGAATGTTGTCTGGACAGTTGCTGTTCAGTTATAACCGCCCGATAAAGCATTTGATTATTTATTTATTAAGGTGTATCTGAACTTCTGCCTGTTTCCTAATAATTGTACTTTCAAGGCATGCAATAGTAAGTTTCGTAGGACATCTAGTAAGGAAGAGCTTCATTTAATAAAGCGTATTAAACGACCACCTCGTAAAACTGTACCATATGCTGGCATAATTGATGTAAGGCATCAATGCAGCGTCTACAGATTACCATCTTTCAAAATGGCCTGACCATTGCTCAAGGATTTTATGCTTAATGATCGAACCTAGTAAACATTCTATAAGGTACCCACAAAACCCCTTCGGCGCAAACAACAAGCTTTTTCGGGACATAGCGACACGTCATGCAGACCCATAGAGCCTCCACAAGGCTGAAAGAATTTCCACAGAATAAAGAACTCCACAAGGGTTTAAAGAGGTGCACCGACTAACTTAAGCTTAAGGTTTTCTATCGTTATCCCATCCGCCCTGCTCCACTGCAAAAGCAATCGCTAGCTCTGAGAATCTTGCCATGTGCTACTGATATTAGTAATTCTCTATGCAGATAGAAGAAATGGGACTTACATCGAGAGAAAAGAAGCCAGTTTCATCGTCGACATCCATCGTGTCGTTCACTCCATGCACATACGGGTCGAAATCACCAGGGAACACACCGTTTGCCATAGGGTTGCCCTCCGACGCAAACGCAGCAGGGTAATTGAGTTTGGTGAAAGACATATAATCAGAACCGGCAAGACTGCTTTACGATTAGTTCCTACACCGAGACACAATTGGGGATGTATCGACTTACGGTCCAAGGTCGTACATCTCGGTGGGAATAGAAATGTACTCTCGGCTCAGATTAACCGTCCAGTTGGTAAGTGCTGCGTCCGCCTGGGTCGTGATAAACCCAATGGATTCTGTCGTGTTCCGGGCAATATAGGCGGTCATATCCTAGATACCATGTTAGTGCCACTGTGACTTAGTTATCATTTAGCTTTAGATCACTCACAAACTCCATCATTGCCCCGATATTCGCCCCCTGCTCCTTCTTATACCTTGCAATGCGCTGGCTGCCCAACAACCCACCTTCCTCAGCGGCATACCAGTGAAACTCAACCGGGCCATTCTTGGGCGTGTAACCGCTCTCAGCCAAGATACGGAAGGCCTCTAGAATACTCACGGTACCAGAACAATCATCATCAGCACCAGGTGCGGGCAGGAGCGGAAATAGATAGTTTGCAGAGTCTTGGTGCGCACCAAGAATGGTCAGTGGCAGGGAAGCATTGCGGATCTTTGGTTCAAAGCGCGCGATGATGGATGACTGAGGAAAGGGATGGGTAAAATATTCAAGTGAGATATGAGTGCCGAATGGGGCGTTGTCGATGATCTACATCCGGGTCCGGTCAGTCATATATCTTTGTTGCAAAACCGAATTAGAGAAGCGCACCTCGGCAATATGATCGTGGAGCCATTCGGAGCTCTTTTCTCCAAAAATACTTCTAAAGTATCGATTGTAGTAGCCCGTCATGTGTTTGAGGACATCGTGCATTCTCTGGGTGGAAACTCGGGAAAAGAGAGGGTTCACGATGCGCTGATGGCTCAATTCCGGCATATCTGCAACAGTGTGAACGAAATACCTTGCTACATTAAGATTGCGAACGCACAAGCATTACCGGCAAATGACGCATCCAATTGCTGTGTATAGAAGTCTTCATGCTCAGTGATATCCATAAACTTTTTCCCCTGTCTGCGGAGGCGCAGCTTATCTCCTTCAGATAGCCATTCTGGCTTTGGCTCTCCGAAAACGTGCAAGAGTCTTGGTTCAGCAAGGTTAGCGGCAATATCAGGCTGAAGGGATATCAGCGCATCGACCGGATCGGAATGTGTCTCTAGAGCTGCAAGGATTGCGTTATCAACAGTGTGCTCTGTATAAGGAATTGATATCTCTGGGGATGGCGCGAGGATCTCTTGGCCGTCCAAAACTGGAGAGCTAAGGCCAATTTGGGAGACACTCAAGAGAAGCGCGAGGGAGAAGCCTATCATTGTGCGAATATGGTCACTCGAAGAAGAAAAGGTTGTTGTTGAGAGGTTGGGGAGTTGTGTTGCGTTGTTTATATATTAAAATATGGAGTTGCTGTGAGGATACGCGGCGTAGCAGGGTCGGCGGAAAGATAAGCCTGAATCTTACACTTATCGCACCATATTACGGAGCGCCGCTCGAAAAACTGGCCGGAATTGGCACGCGCTTCTAAAACTCTAGTATTTATTTTTATAGTTTTACCTCTTGCTCTTTGACAGACATAGAGTATTTTGGTATAGATAGCTATTCGACAAACTCTGATTTATCTTCTACTATATTTTCTTCTTATAAGTTTGTAGAAAGCCTGCTAAGCTAGCCCTTTTTAATACAGCACTGAGCATGAAATTTCCACTTTATCAGGTGTACAAGAGTCTCTAAATAAGGAAATTGGGAAGAATACCTCAACCTGGAATATGGTCACAGTTGGACCTTGTGAATTGGCATTAGTAGCTGTTCAAATACGCTCTATAGCACAACCAATTCTGTAGATGAGCGTCTATAAAATAACAGCTCCAAGGTTTATGAGGTCTGACAATGGCTATATTATCGTATAATTACGGGGAAGATCGAATTGCTGACGGATGAGTATATGTCTTCTAGCGGAACAAGGCCTGTGCTTAGTTTGGACCGAGGCTTCGGATACGAAGTGGTGTAGATAACGATGGTAAAGCCGGTCTATAAGATCTTTAGAGTTAGAGAGAAAAACAATAATTCTCAGGAGGGTTGGGCTGTGACTTATTTCTATTAGATTCTCCGTTGTGGTTTCTTGCTATAATTTTATACAGCTTAAGATAAGTAAGTAAATCAACCTATCAATTGTCTATTTCTATGGAAGATGAATAAACAACTCTAGCTTTTAGCCATCTTAATTATTCCTTATAGTGCTGTACAATCCATTAGTGGCAAATATATGCAACGACGGTTCCATTAAACACAGGCCTCTTGGGGATAAATATGTAAGGACTTCATTGTAAAATTGACTTCCATCAGACCAATTATCTAAAGCAACACAGACTGTTGGATTAATTCCCGATTCAAAACGCCTTTGTGCTAGAATCGAAAATTACCAAATTATCATACACCTGTAAAATCGCCTAGGAGAGGAATTTCTTCTCCTTCAAGTAAGGCCATGAAGATTTCTTCCGAATCCATACCAAAAAAGTCCCATCGCAATGCATCTTCCCCACTGGTACCATTTGGGTCCGGAAACATTGAAGAGCTGTACTGTGGCGCCAATGGATGGTCTACCCAGCCGGCATCGAAGGCCGTGGCTTCGCCTAAGGGAACTTGAAAGGCAGAAGAATTAAAAGTCTGATAAGAGTCTATTACTGGAGCAGTGGCATCTGCCAACTCTGGGTATGGATTCGGCTCATTTATAACTGCCTCAGGGTATTCATTCACTTTAGGATGCGGTGGGGTAGGATTGGACTCCAAGAATCCTTCCACGTTTTCATAATTGGCAATCTGTGGCGCCAAAGTGTCTTCGTTTGTCCGGGGCTGTGATGCCAAAGGGAATGCTGAAAATAATGAAAGCTGGTTCAGCCTCTCCTTTATCGACTGGGAATCAGAGTTCTCGATAGTTTTGCCACCAGACCACTGTTGCAACTTCTGTAGGATTGTAAGAGAAATGGCCTCTAGTGCAGAGGCATGCTGTGCAATATTTGGCCAACGACGTGATACTCGCCAAAGAAGGAATGGGCATGTCTTTATGTATCTTGTCAAAATCGTAACATCTTCCCCATCTAGGTATGTGTTGTCTTGACCTTTAGATTCGATTCCGGTCAAGACTGAGGCAAGAAGACAGATGCCTGATTCTAAAATAAAATAAGTTGCGTGCCATAAGTTGAAAAGTTTCCCTAGTCGATCTATAATGCTGAATTCTCTGAGCAAGGCTATAGAAGACTTGAGGGCCTTCTCACGCATGTCCATCGTGGGATTCGGATAACGTGGAGAAGGCCGGTTTAACCTTAGCATTTGGATATGGAACATCATTTCGTGAAATTCGATTTTCTCGCTGAGATTCACGCTTTGACGAGTAAGCTGGTACCATTCATTCAAACGTTCATGCATGCATTTGAGCCACTGGCCAAAAGACGTATTTGAAGATTGGTATTCAAGGCCAGAGGAAGGGTAGTATAGGCCCATGGTAATTTCGTCTTCAATCTGTCGCAGTAGCCAGATGTGAATTCCAGGAGATGATTTTGAATCAGAATCAGGAAACTATATTCATTAGCTCCCATCTCTGCCCTCAGTTATCCAACCATTACCTTCACTTTCAATGCAGATTTTGGAAATGCAAAAGGCCGACAACGAACTGTGTGGACTGCACTGGCCAGATTGTTAGTGAATTAGTGTCTAAATGAACAGTGCTATGCCTCACGAATCATTGCTATATGAGTTCCAAAATAGTCTCCTTCGAGTATTGAGTGCAGAGGAATCCAGCTTCACCTGCGCCGAGACAGGCAGTTCATGGTGCAGTCCAAGTTGGAAGCACAATCTGGTAGCTGCTGCGGCACACTTTCCGCAGTCGACGACTGTAGGATTCAGGAAACCGTAATGTGTAAGAAGCTGCAGGGCTTGCAATCGCTCCCATGAATTCGCCAAGCCAATCTGATCAAGATGAACTAGAGCCGTGGCCCAAAATCCACTTGAAGCCATCTTAGCTCGCTTCTCATCGTGATGCATGAGCGTATTCGTCTGGCTTTGTCAGCTGGGAGCATCTAGTTTGGTGAGCTTTGAGTACAAACACTGATAGCTAAAGTGATGTAAGTGCAAAAGTAATCAAAACTGGAAGGCTGCGCATTGTTCCAGACTCTGTCACAAGCTTTGTACAAGTCTGATTCTTCAATTGCTGGATATCGTGGGCGATACATCTCACAATAATTTTTCAGCATGGTGTCAATTACATTACGAGGTACGCTGGAGATCGTAATAGCATTTACTGGACGTTCCTGGGTTTGTGCAGCCTCTATATCATCCAAAGACTGGCTATTAAGATTTGGTTCTGGTGAGCCAGAGAGGAAAAAAGTTGAAGTAAGAGGCAGGAGGCTTTCTTGCTTATGGAAGCGGCCACTCGGTTCAACAATGGTTGTTGCTAAGGACGTGGTTAGTCTTTCCACCGCCGAATTTGCAATGTCTGAAATGCTCCTGGTTTCGTTCTTGACACGCCTGAGCTCAACTTCCAAACGAGCCACTTCATTCTCAAGTTGCGAGATAGTATTCCGAGGCTGGTCGGTTCCATCGTTTGAATCGAAGCCCAAGCATGATGCATTTGCCCTCAAACATGCACCACAAGTTGGGTACTGAAAATCACACTAGTGGAGGGATCAGCAACGTGAGTATCTCAACAAGTGATCGTGTAAGTCTTTACTCGTATTTTCCTTCTACGACAACGCGTGCATGCTTTGATATGCCTACGTTTCCTCGAAGAACTACTCGCTGATGGAGGTGGTGCGTGATCGTCCATCGTGCGGGCGATGCGGTTGCGATGTCATGGGCTGGTAGCAAGATTGAGAGCGGCATGGAAATTTTTTGTTGGGCTGAAGGAACCACTATTCAAGAACATCTGAGAAAATGGTATTGTGACTGTCGGATTGTCTCGATGGTGATGCTGATGTAAAGCCTTCATGCAGACTAGTACCAAAATGGTATGGTGTGGGTACATAGAGCCAATGGGAGGCATTGTTTCTTTTATTTTCTTTATCCTTTCTCTTCTCATCGTCCAGCCTGTTGCGGATTAGGATCAATGTATGAAGACACAAGGAAAGCACTCTAATTTGCGTGTCTTTATATAGCTTTAGATAGGGGCCAGTCTGGTTAGCAGTATAGCAATTCGGTATAGAATACCGCTCCTCTACTCATCACATGCATTATAATGGAGTGCCCGCCTAACCGAATTTTCCATCCTTCTTTGGTGAAGAGTCGTATGTAGATTGATTGTAGCTTTATAGACACTATACACAAGTAGTAGAATCTATCAAGCTGTATTTGCGAGATTGAAAGATCAAGATTCTAGTTGGTCAACAGCAGGCAAGTTCGTGAATAGATATCGAACATCGTCCTTCACATTATATGGGTATGATATCGAAACAGAGGAGTTTATAATGTGTGCTGTAGTCTTTTCTCCAATTTCTTTGGCGTAGTCTGCACCATAGTTTACAGAGCTGTCAACTAATCTCTCTTCAAGCCAACTTTTCCAATTCTGCGGATGCCAAAAGCACCGATGAGACAAGCGAGGGCCATCCATCCAAAGGCAACCCAGAAACTCGCTCGGTAACCGACCATAAGTGCATCTGGCGAAGATTTCTCCTGAATTTTTGACTTCGCTATCGCAGAAGATGAAATGACTGCCATCACCGTCAAGCCGATCGAGGTACCAAATTGCCCAACGGTGCTGAAAACAGCACCCGCCAGCGCTTGCGTACTGGTTGGAAATACCTCTGAGACTACTAATAGACCAATCGTGAACAGAATGTCGGCGCTAACAGGCGCAAGAAGCTGTGCAAAGAATGCATTGTACCAGTATGGCTGTTGTGCATCTATCAATGCCATCAAGAGTGGTGCTCCTGCACTTAGAATCAACGATATTAAAACGAGATAAAATGCCGGTACTCGATGGATTAGTAGGCCTGTAGTGAGCTGTAGCGCCGCTCCAACTATTAGACTTGGAAGTATGCGAACAGAAGCCTGAAAAGCGGAAAGGTTCTGTATATTTTGGAAGCTATTTGGGTTTCAGTGAAGGACTTTTGCACGCGTCGTTATGACTGGATATTAGACAAGGGGCTTACACGAAACTGCAATAGAGCTCCATAGCATTTACCACTGCAAATGAAGAGATCACTATCAGGCAGATGCTTGTGAAGACTCTATTCTTCCACAAGGAATTCGGGATCAGGGCTGGTCGACGTAGCCGCTCTTGCCTGCCTTCCCAGAAGATAAAGGTGGGCGCAAGCGCTACACTGATACACAGCAATGAAATATTCACAGGATGTCGAATATTTGATATGCTACTCGTTAATGTTCTGCGAGGTATTTAGTTGATTCGATGAGCAAACTGGATTTCATTTAGGTGATACTTACGCAAGGACATATGAAAACAGTGAGAGGCAAGTGCATGAAATTCCTGCACCTACCCAATCAATCTCTTTCCTGAGCCTCATGACTTTTGAGCCTTCCACAATTCGATCTGATGGTACCGCCCACAAGCCAACAAAGAAGAATAGAAGTGTAAGAGTGCCGGACAAATAGAATCCAAGTCTCCAGCCAGCCGTATCAACAAGGATGCCTCCAAGTACAAGACCAAGAGAAAATCCGATGGGTTGAACGAATCCCAAGCAGGAGAATCCAATGTTGCGCTTTCGCCCACTTGGGGTCAAATTTGCTACGATGGAGACCGATGTAGGAAGGCAAAGAGAAACGGCTATACCTTGTAGAGCTCGAAACATGATCAATTCAATGCCGGTTCTTGCTAGACCGCAGGCAATAATGAAGCAACCAACCATAAAGCATCCTGCCAAATTAATACGGCGGTTTCCGACCACATCTGCTATCGAGCCAACTAGTAGAAGGCATGATCCACACGTTAGTCTGCAGTTGATTTTCTTTTAGTGTATTGTGTTTCCAGAATTACTTAGTCCGTATACGAGTACTGGAGGGACTTACGCATATACAGATGATGGCCTAGATTCCACCTGTTAGTAATTTACGTAAAATAAAATAGCCTTTTGCTCCTTTTCCTCTTCATTGAGAGAAAAGTGACTGTATGCCAGCCACAGGCAAGGTAAGACATGAAAGGGGATCCATAAAATCCCTAAAAAGATCGTTTATCACCTACCATAATAACAAATATTCCGGCAATTTAACATCTACTTGCATGCGTGGAAGTCCCACAGTTAACATGCCAGTGCTTATATTGCACAGAAAATTTACCCCCGAGAGTATTGCAATGATAATACCCAAGCGCTTGTTTGATATGGAATGTTCGCCCGTCTCTGCTTGTGGTACTGTTTCTGAATTGGAATTGGGATCGTCCTCCGCCAATGCAATTGAACTTGCTTGATGAGAGGGCGGAGAGACATTGACAAACGCCGAAGCATCCTTAGTCTGCAACGCTTCAAGTTCGACAGTTACTGTTGAGGACATGTCTGTTGATAATTAATTGATGAATGAATTATGGCTAAGGTGGCAATTCCCACAATGGGGTAAAAGGATATGACATTCGTATGTAGACTTCCTTATCTTGCTGCCTCAGGCTGCAAAATGATAAAAGTATCACGTGCGATAAGTAAAGCTCTGCCAGATTGAAGTAGTTCTATTAACAATTTCAATGTTTTCGCCAGCTGTTTGAGTGAAGTATGCAATGGAAATGAGTTATTGCAAGCCCAAGTCCTGAATCAAGTCCAATGCTCACCTCGAAGTCAAACAAAACCCAAAACAAAATCGACAGTTCAATGGTGCTGTAACTCATTACATACGCTTGTTCTGTTACGACATACTATACCGACTCCACATCAGATATCATGATTCCCCATCATATTGTATTGCTATTTTTGCTTAATTAACTGAGACTTCATCTATAGAATTTCAGTTTTTAAGAAGTCTGAAAGTATCGCCTCGAATCTTTCCGGTTCATCAGAAGGCGGGCTATGTCCAGAGTGTTCGAAGATCTCCAGTCTCGCACGAGGAATACTGCTCGCAATTTCTTCACTGCACGCTACTGGTGTGACCTTATCATGGCGCCCGACGATAACGAGTGTAGGAGCCTGTGAAAAGTTAGATTTGCGAATGTCAAATGGATGGTCTTTCTACGTACCTTGATCTCTTTGAGGCGATGGCGCACATCAAAGCGTGGCATGTTGAAACCAAACGCCGCATTCTGCGTAGCTGAATGGATACTAAGTGATCGAAATTCTGTGGACTCAGGTTTCTCCTCCACTGGTTCACTATTCGAAGTTGGATTGTCGGGAGGGGCATAGAATGGAAGGATTTCCATTATTGCATCCTCATAATCCTTGTCATCGTACAGAGTTCCAGACCAAACCCGGACTTGACGTGCTACATCAACCTTAACCCTATCTGAGGTCAAAATATTCGCAAGAGCAGTCATTGCACCTGCGACTCCATTTGCCCAAGTGTCCCTTAGTATTAATCCACGCAATCTCTCCCCGTGCTGAATAGCGTAATCAAGCGCGATAAAGCCTCCATAAGAAGCTCCCGCAAGAACAAATGACTCTGCACCTGCCCACCGCCTGCAAGTCAAGTTAGTTGTGAAATGGATAGTAATAAAAGTAAACTGCAGCTTTAAAAGTGATGATTCGGTTACCTTAGGTTTTCAATGTCCTTAATCCAGCGATCATGGTCGTATGGTCCCGTGAGATCAGAGGCACCACTCCCTCGAGCGTCAAAGACCAGAACTCGGAAAATGTCGGAGAGGTGACCAAAGGAAGCTTCTGGTTCGGCGAGAGTCGATAAACCGGGTGCTCCATGGAGGGCAATAAAGAGCGGTTTTGTAGTGGTGGCAGTTGAGGTATCTCCAAGCATCTTAACATGTAGACGAGCTCCATCGTCCATCTGGACAGTCGAAATGGTAGTTGTATTTTCAGCCATATTGGGATTCAGAATATTTCAGTATCTGGGGTCAATGGGTAAGAGGGTGCACTCAATTAGCAGTCTGCTTCTCCCAGTGGTAGACTAATATATCCTGTACTTATATGAATGACGATGGAGTGTAGTATGGCTTAATTTATGTGCAAGTTCTTGGATTTCAAATCTCAGACCATCGGCTGACAAATTGAGGTCCATTCTAAAGTCTAATCGCCGAACAGAGCAAGGAAAATCCACCTGAGAGTTAAGTATCAGATCATTTTAAATGGACAAGAATTGACGTGAGAGACGATTATGCAATTCCGAAGCGGACGAGAGCGTCGAGAATGAAAGTACGCTAGGCAAAACTCCGCACCGGCAAAAGTCATGCTCGAATCCATTGGAGCGGGGGGCCTCCACGTGATTGCGAGCACCTAGTCTTATTCACGTTCGCTCTCGTCCGTAGGTAGAAGCTGCGAGCTTACGCATGCCGTCCCATAACTTTTTTAACATAGCGGCTTTAAATGTTTTCGAACTCGACTTAATTGCAATAATCCTCTAAGTTGAACCTATTCTAACTTGATACGCGGCTTGCGAAGCTTGCTGTGTATGGTAGCAAGCAGTAATTTTCGTTGATATTTATGTATTCTAAATCAATCTCTAGCTATTAAAACGCTATGTAAATTGAAAATCGCATTCCGTGTACACAGCAAAGTTGGTTCTAGGTCGTTAATGGTAGAATGTCATATTATACCCCATAGCAATTCTACAAAGGTTTCCCATGAGTCTACATATGCTGAACCGCCTGTCCAGCGCGCTGCCATTGAAGCCAGTATGGCAGAGACTTTCAAAATAGGACTTATTGTGATGCGTGTACCCATACTTGAAAAGCGGTGCTCCCCTGTTGATTTTGTGTTGAGATGTTGGATTATCAGATAGGTAGCCCAAACTACCCCCGCCTCAAGAACGCGCTCAGCTGCCATCCAAATACTTAAAATCTTATTACTTTCATTGAGCTGAGAAAAGTGATCAATCATAATAGACGCAGAACTTGCTATAATATACAATAGCCTTGAAGAATGGCCGTCTAATATTCTGCTAGAGCAAACATCGGAAGTGGTGAAAAGTGGATGCAGGGCGGTATATAGTGCTGCTGAGTGTATGCTTATTTCAGAACTTATAGAGTCGAGTTGCAAAGGTCGAGGAATAAGGCCCTCCAAGAATCCTTCGGATGGGCGAGGTGACATAGAAAATTGGTTTGCTATGTTATACAAATGGCTTAAGATCGTAACTTCACTAGTCAGTGAATCGGGCATAAGGATATTGTCAAAAATATTCTTCAACCGTTTCTCGCAGAATTGGGAAGGACGCCGAAGATGTAATGAAGTAGAGCTATAGAATGAGATCAGTCGCGCATCCTGAGTTAGAATTGAAGATTTACCATTCTAATTTCAAGAGCGAGCTCTCCAAACGATGAAAGTCATCATCTAGACTCAGGCCCCTTAGTTGATACTCTTCGCGGAGCTGTTCTATAGTTGATTCGGCTCTCCCGAGGAAATCCCAGAGTTGGCCTGAGATTGGATTGATCAATTCACAGAGAGCTAAGGTACATAAAGCTATGCACATCGTTCTTGTCGATTCTACTGGGTCCCCAGGTGTAGTAGCTCCTTGAGATAGCTTGTTTATATCCTCTCTACAACGCATTGATATGCTTGATAAATTCGGATCCAGATCCCTGGTGATAAGTGTAGTTGAAATAGCAAAGACGATGCTTATCTCAAACGCATCTAGAGCATTCTTATTTGAACTGCTCCACTTGAGAACGTTTTCGTGCCCGAGCAATGTCGATTCTTGTTTGGCAGAAAGCAAAGAGTACTCTGGTGACACGGTTTTGAGATAGTGCTCAATGATTGCTCGTTGAGTGGAAGGTGGCACAAGAGAATGAAGCTCCATTTTTCGCTGATCATATGTCAGGGGAAATATCTGTGGTGTATTGAGATCTTCTGAACCAAGATGCAACAGTTCATCGTGGAGCAGGCGTTTGGGAAGCCGTACACTATTTTCGAGATGCCAGCGGACGGTGCTTTTCATAAGGTGCTCCAAGAGTCGAGCCGAGTTTCCAGGACCAAGAAAAGATGTGTATGATGGGGATGGGAGATTATCAATATCAAAAATATTCAAATGATAGCACTGCTCCAGGAGTTGTTCTGACTCGATGCCATCTTTCAGAGCTGCTAGCGCTGTACGACCTTCGTCTGTAGCATATTGTATTTCAAGCTTGAGGGCCTTCTCCTTCTGACGAAGGGAATGGAGACGACTAGGCACAAGATAAGTTGGCAGTTGAATAGTGAGCCAGGAAAATATATTGCCTACCTGCATGGTACCTCCTGGCCGAGAATGTCATCCCAATAGAAACACTCAACATCAGCAATTCGACAATTCTTACACGCAGGCAACTTCAGATCGCACTACGACATGAGTGGTTAGCATATATTGGAGTGCATGAGTGTGCAAGCGGCGCTGCTGCTTACTTTGATTCTTCTTTTGCGGCATCTGGTACAAATCTGCAACGCCATCAGGTAAAGACAGTGGATGCAGCGATGGGTAATACAGTCGACGCTGTGCACTTTGGCGAACGGAAAGCAGGGCTGGTACTGCTTTCGGCGAAAGCCCGGCAAAAGGCATAGCAACGGACAAGAGCGACTGACATCCTTGCTGTATCGCGTACAGCCGCACCAGGAAAGACTGGCAAACCGCATGTGCTAAATACGTGGAGGAAAATGCTAAGGCACTTTAAATTTCCTCGGCGAGAATGGATGTATGTAGTACATGAAAATTTGATTCGACTAGGTGTACTTAAATTTGGATTAAGGTATTGCGATTGTTCTCACAATTCGAATAATACCGAGGACTGCAGCTCTTTAACAAAGCCATAAATGAACGCGAGCATTATAAGGGTAAACACTAGCTAATGTCAAAGATGTGATATAACTGACTTTGTTAGTAATGATCGATCAAGACCAGACACCCTCAGGATGTCATACCATCAATGATATTGATGACCTAGCGTTCACACGCTGCACTGTCGTCTCAAGAACGTAATATCAAGACCCAAGACAGATAAATAGCCCCATCAGGCCAAGTTTGACGGACGGTCTTAAGTGCTGACTTCCCATGCCATATTGTTACCAGTGGGGCATGATGGATGACCAAGCAACCAAATTACCAAGCAAGATAAATACTTGGATAAGACTGACGAAAACTCATCTGGGGAGTGCATTATTTTGACAGCCTTTGTATATTATAGTTTCTAGCATTACTTATACACCCTCTAATTCTTGAAGTCACTATTTACTTCGATCCCTGATAGAAAATCTTTACTTACACTACAGAGAGCCTGAATTGCCGCCATCCATAAAGATGGCACAAACCAATCACGCAATTGTCATCAAGCGCGCTGGTGAGGCTGTAATCGAGGAGGTTTCTATCCCAAGTCTCCCGCCCAACTTTATCCTCGTCCAAGTTGCGGCCATAGCACTCAACCCAACTGATTGGAAACATGTGGACTTTTTCCCGACAGAGAACACCCGTGTGGGCTGCGACTACTCGGGCACTGTTATAGAAGTAGGGGCAGCCGTCACAAAGTCTTTCCAAAAGGGTGATCGTGTAGCAGGCTTTACGCACGGTAGCAGCAGCACCCGCCTTTCAAATGGAAGCTTCGGCTCAATCATCATTGCCAAAGCCGACCTGTCCATTACCATTCCAGAGAATCTAAGTTTTGAGGAAGCATCCACACTTGGTGTGGGTATCACAACCATTGGACAAGCTCTATATCAGACATTAAAGCTACCACTGCCACCTGCACAGATAGAGAATCCACCAAAGAACATTTTGATTTACGGTGGTAGCACAGCAACGGGGATCCTTGGAATTCAGTTCGCTAAATTATCTGGATATCGAGTCATAACGACGTGCTCGAAGAGTAATTTTGACCTAGTTAAGAAGTCCGGCGCCGACGAGGTATTCGATTACCGTTCCAAGAGCTGCGTGGAAGATATCAAGAAAGCTACAAGCGGAAAGCTCGCACACATATTTGATTGCGTTTCTTCCCCCGACAGTCCCAGCATATGCCTCGGTGCGATGGGGCCGGAAGGTGGCGTGTATAGTACGCTGAAGCGTCCCAACTCCAACATTGCTATAACAGGACCGGATGACGAAGCGTCCAAAAAGCTACAACCAGTGGATTTGAAAGACGTGAAATCGAGGAATGTAAATGTGAAGTTCAAAACCACGCTGGCTTATACCGCTCTGGGCGAGGATTTCAAAATTGGGCCCCAAGATTTTCCAGCAAGCAAGGAGGATTTGGACTTTGGAAGATATTTCTGGGAGCTCAGTAGAAGATTTCTAGAGAGTGGCAAGCTGAGGGTGCATAGTTTTAGTGTGAACGAGTCGGGCAAGGGACTTGACGGTGCGTTGAAAGGCATGGATTTATTGAGGAAGGGAAAAGTCAGTGGGAGAAAGTTGGTGTATACGCTCTAGTCATTCTAAGAAAATTGTTTCCTTCTGAGCACCAGCAAGATCCCATTCCTCAGCTGGTATTGCCATGATGCCCATTCTTCGAGCAACCTCTCCTTCTCGTCTGTCTACCAACATAGCTAAAACGTAATTGAAACTCTCCCCGTCTTCAAGCATCTCCCACCTTTTTAACATAACAAAGTCCATTTTTGTAGTCATTACCATGTGAAATGTCTCACTAGACATGTTATACGGCATGGATAGCGCGAATTCATTAAGATCCTCGTATCTATTCCCTATACCATGAGAGTGTATGTCTACAAGGCCATGCGCACCAACAATACTCATGGTGGGTGTGATAAGAAGTGCATCATCTGATCCTTCATGTTTTAACTCCTGTTCGAGATCCAAAGGCTCTAGCTCAAACTTCGCAACGTAAGATTCGATTTTGAGCCGTTTATGAGAATATCCCGGACATATACTAACGATAGCGGAAGTTTGACGGATGCGATTTGCAGGTCGATACTTTGGGTAGTCATCGCCAGAGAGGTGAACTATAGAAAATGGAAGCTGGTTACTCAGTGGGCTGTCACTATATCTCACGCTCTCAAAGAAAGGCCAATTATGCCAAGAAAGACCCCAACCCGCCCAGGACCAACTAGGGATCTCCTCAACCCGAAACCATGTGTAGCAACGTCCAAACCAAGCAAGTCCATCCACAAGCTGATGATCTGGAAGACCCCATACAAACTGTATCCCTGTTCGCTGGGTGACTATCTCAAGGTATCCAGAAAGCGCTGTCAAAATATCGGAATTGAGAGTCAAATCTCGAAGGAGATATCCCTTTACGATCTGTGTGTAGTCGCCGAATGTCCATTCATCGGCTTTCGAATTTCGACGAAAGATAGATGTACTCAACGGAAAGTGTTCAAGTTGTCCCATGCTGACATCTAAAGAGGAATCGGCTTCATGATCGATGGGAGAAGGTTGTAATGACTCTCTGCATAGCACTTTTCGGCAACAGAATATAGGCTCGTATCCCCCAAAAATCAAACATCGTGTCGAAAGAAGGCCTTCCTGGAAAGTCCATCCTCGTGTACCCCACTTAGACTCATTCATTTGATCACTTAGGGTTGGCAAGCCAGTAATCAGCTCTAGGTCCGCAACACGCTCACGACTTTGCCTTGGAAATTCCCGAGGGCCTTTAACACCGGATAGTCCGGCTTGTGAGTCTTCGCCACATGCTGCAATAAGTGTAATTGCTGCTTGCCGATAAGTATTGCCCATATTCATCAGCTGAATTTCCTGTTCCGCTGACGCTGTCTGATCGACGCAAAATAGATCAACCCATAGGTACCGGAGTTCTAACTGTGAGCACGCCACGATAGCATCTTCAATTGTACTCGGAAGTGGATCAGGAAGTATGCGAGGGCTATTTTGTACATCTCTGGTGGCAGAAAGGTCCATTTTTACTGTAGCATATTGGTCCTGACTGTAGCCCCATACGTAACTTAAAGCTGCAAATTCGACTTTTAAAGGATCGAGTTGAAGCACGCTCCGGTTCTCGATGTCTATGAGACGAAAGGAACTACGATATCTTTCACGTGACGAGAGGTCTTCGTCATTCCTGCAAGTATCGCCGTGCAACTCTTGACATTTCCGTATGCATTCTTTCGCAAGTCTGAGAGTCGCATTAGAGTATGCGACGTCAGCGCCATTGAGTAGTGGCCTTATATCGGAATGATTGGATGAATGTAATTTGATATCTACCGGAATAAAATATTCCAGTTCCTCGGGATTTTCGCCGTCGTGGGCCTGGAGATGCAACACCAGAGAAGTTGCAGTCAAATCCTGCAGCTGACTGGATAGAAAAGCAGTGCCTTCTGCAACGTCTGCACGCCATGGTTCAAAGAAGCAGTCAATATTGTGACTGACCAACTGACATTCCTCAAGAACCGCATTAATATTCCGCGCTGATACTGCAGATGATATCAGACGACATAGTGGGCAGCTCAGGTTTGTAAGAATTTCCCCAAGATTTCCAACATAAGTCCTGAGCTTCTCGTGGTGGATATGAGGGTGGCGATCGCCGAAAAAAAGATGTTTAATATCTAGTTTACAGCAACTAGAACAAATGCCATCGGCTTCTTGACTACGCAGATCAGCGTGTGACATTTTACCTTAAGACTTGGGTTAAGCTAGAACTACTGTTCCACTCCTGAGGCGATAAGACCCGACTTTCCAGACACAAATGAATGCAGATCAAGGCGGGGTTTTACACCGCCTTCCCAGGTCGACGGACAGCTCCATTCATTGAGCTGGTGCACCGCTGTAAATTAATGACAGTTTATATCCGAAGATTCGGCGAAATGTACAACTCGAGTACTTCGAAATTTAGGATGATGTTATTTTCCTTCTGGTGCTTTGCCTATAATCCTTAGGCTTATCACCATGTCATAACTTCCATACTAGAAACAGTCATTATACATACTAGGAAAGGAACTTAAGTTTAAATCTCTTCTTACTCATGCAGATTGTAGTGTTTGAATTCAAGATTAGCGCCCAATTATCTACAAATTAGCAGGCCTAAATTAGACCAAAGACTATTATTGAGGATTTGTCCAGCATGCGCTGTCATATAGCCTAGCACCTTCTTACCCTCTTCAAGTGACGAAATGAGAAGTCTCCTTTTGGAGAGCGTCTTGTTAAACTTGATGGACCTAACATGGGTACTTTAATGAGATTTAGAGCTTAAAAAGTAAACTTACATCGTATTTAGAAATCTAGTTATATTTCTTGTCCCATTTGCTCTACCTAGGACATCAACCACCTCGTCAAATCCCAAGGTAACATTTTCGAAATTAAATTCCCCAATGACTGTTGATTCGCTTTAATAAATCGACTTGGAAACCGACTACGCATTCCGTCGCGGAGATCCATGGGTTTTAGGCTATTAATGATGACCAACTTATCGGACACAAATCTGGAAGGTATGGAGAGCTTCGCCGACAGATTATTATGGGTATCTTGCCAGACTGGGACTCGAATAATACAATAGATCACAATCAGAAAAACTTTTGAAATAGGCTCGAACTCAAGGGTCGTATTTACCATGATCCTTAAGTCATTTATGCTCTCACAAAAATTTCAACAATATGCCTAACGTATTTCCCAAGCGAGTTGAACACCCAAGCGAGTTGAACACCCAAGCGAGTTGAACACTAAAACATACTATCTATATATTACCCTTGATTATAACTATAATATAGTTATAAAACACTACTTATTCTATATCAATCGAATCCTAAGCTTGTTTATATGTACGAGCATTATATCCAGTTTCGTTATATAGTCTATATCGTCGCTGTCGTCCTTTTGAGCCTTCAGCCTGAATAGTACTATCTCCTTTATCCTTTTGATTTTGAGTGCTTTGAATAAGCTCTTGACCTTCTTCGACTGTAAGACTTCCACCTTGGTATATACGCCTCTTTCGCTTTCTTTCCCTTCTTTTTTTAGCTTGGTTTGCCTCTTGTAAGGCTTTAACCTCGGCCTTAAGAAGCGTAGCCGAATGGATCATAATTTGAGCTCCTTTAACAAGCTAGTCAAAGGCCTTATTGATTGGAGTTGGAGAACTATTCTAGTGTTATATAATACGGTCTTTAATATATAAGGTCTGGAATTCAAGCTCTACTATATTCTATGGTATCTTTAAGGTCCAATCCGGCTCTTGGGTAGGAGGTAGTAGCGGTAGTATATTTAACTAAAGATCGAGATAAGAGAGGACATTCTCTGGATCGTATGGAACTAAGCCAGTAGCACGGAATCCACTTTTGATATTCTGCTTTATAAAGGTAGCTTTAAATACCTCCTTAAATACAGAGAGGAACTTAAGCTTAGTAATATAGTGAATACGGACTCGAACGAGATTCTCGACTTGCTTGCTATAGGACGCCTTTAATAGGCCAAAACAACCAACGTCCAAAGGCTGAAGTAAATAAGAGGAATACGGAGGCATACAAAGTATAATAATATTGTTTTCTATACAGAATTGCTGGAATTAAGCTAATAGGTAGGACTCGTGCCCGTCTAGAATAAGAAGTCGGTATTTCCTAGTTGTACGACTCTTTGTATGCCTATCAAAGTGCTAAATCCATTGGAATCCAATTTCATTCGTAGTCCACCCATTCTCACTTAGTGTTATTACCCAATCTTGTGGGAGACTAGAGTCTTCGTACCAAGCTAAGAGGTGGTTTTGGCCTTTGAAAATAATAAAGGGAGGTAGTGCCCAGCCGTACGAATTGATACCTTGTATAATAGAGACCCATTCTCGATTCCCTGGTTGTATAGTCTTAGGCCGACTCCTTGATTCTAAGCTTGTAACCACTTTGGCAGTAGTAATAACTCCCATAAGAAATCTAGCTTCATCGAAGTTATATATATCCTCCTCTACTATTCTATATTTTGTAATTATATTTCGTACGAGCTTAAACCAGTCCCTAATAATAACTAGATCTTCGCAGAGAGCTCTCTTATAGTCGTATTTACGACTAAATTTCGTCTTAATCTCTGTACGACGTTTGATGAAGTTGGAGGTCCAATTCTTTCCTATAGGAGGCGCGTCGCGTTCGGCAAGAAGAAGATCTACCATTTCTTGAACAGCTTGAGGTCGAGGAGGAAATCCACGAGTATCTAAGTCGAGAATATATTGTATAATAGCTAGCTCTTCTTAGGAAGTAAGCCTTGAAGTATTAGAGGTGGTATC